>RXPK01000099.1:38341-57900 GCA_004143645.1 Protaetia brevitarsis | reverse complement strand
GCAAATTCATTGAAATAATATAGTTTGTAGTTTAACAAATCAATGTATTTCTGCTAATATATAGCTCGCAATCTTTGCAGTTTGTAGTTTAGTTCATTGTGATTTATAATAGTGTCTTATTTGGTAATTTACATGTCATTATTATATGCACTAAATTTTTTTTTAATTCTTGTTTAAAGTTTCAGTAACGTATAGGGTAAAATTACTAAAAATATACCTAGTGTTTTACATTAAATTCCCTAACTTTTGGTAAGTTCACTCTGTACGTTACTGGAATTTTCAAGAGGAATTGCAAATATATTTTAGCATATACAGTGACCGGCATAAATATTGCAATTTTTTTATTATTAAAATATATTAAAACTTTTTTTTTGGGATAGGTTGTGCATGTCTAGAAACCCCAAAATCTGTTTTGACACACGTCACGTGACCACTAATATGGCGGTTAATTTAAAAAATATGCTGTCAATTTCCAAAAAGTGAGGTTAGATGACATGATATATGATATACTTTAAAAACTTTAAAAAACACAATTTTTCCAAATATTGTTTAATCGAATTACATATTTCATTTTTTATTCGTTTTTAGCACCTCAATTACAGTAGTATTTCTAAATCTGGCTGTTACTCACACAATTTTGTTAATTTTTGCATAATTAACACAGCAAAATCTGAAAAGTACGTTTTTGGTATGACAGTTATTGTTGCAAGGGACGGTATCTAGAAGTAATAAATAAAATTTTTACAAACACTTTTATTTTAAATCACTTAATAAACATTGCTTTTATTGAAAATTATAATACTTTTTTGTTTTCCGCTTTAAAGTGGAAACCTATTTCTAAAAATGGGGCATATTAGCAGTAATCAAAATTCAATTAATTTTAAAACAGACACAAATCAACTTAATCATATTTACTGCAACATTTTACATAATATCTAGTACCATTACCATATTGACAAAAATGTTTTTCTGATCTTTTAACAATTCTAAATTCCAAAAATTTGTAATTTTATTATTATATTTAAATTTGTAAGTATTATTTTTATATTTTCATTACTGTTGCTCCATATCCTTTTATAATATTTCAGATTTCCTCCTGAAGAAGTCATTAAATAAATGACGAAATATTGAGGTGATATGAAGTAGTTTTTATTAAATAGACCGCATTATCCATATAGGGGAGGGTGGGGTAAGATGGGGCCACGAGGCATGATGGAAACATCGTCTTATCTACAAAACGGCAGTAAGTATCTCTCAAATAATAGCAGTCCTAATATTGACAAGTGCTGTTTTATGTTTGTTGTAATGTAGGAAACTTTACTAGTCGTAATAACAAAGTTATTGCTGTTTGTGCGTGAACTTTGCAATTTCCAGAATTTCGTTATTATTTTGATGGTGAGTTCAACGGCCAGTATCAGAAGCATAAGTAAATTATTTACAACTACACTTTTTTGTGCTTATTAATTGACATGTATTGCATGTATTTTCTATAGCGTGTTATTTGTTTATTTCAAATATTTAATATGTTATAACATAGCCGGAAAATGTCCCAAAGAGGCAAGATGGGGCTATTGGTATGGGGCAACATGGGGACATCATTATCTCACTCTTCAGTCTGATCCGTCATGCCTGGGATATGCCATTAAGCTTTCTCGAAGACATAATGCCTACTTCTCATGTTAGGAATAAAGTACAAGTTCAATCAAAGCGTAACAAGGGAAAGACAACAATCCTTACAAGCACTACGTATAAAATTCTGCTACAAGAAAATAGAAGTATGGAGAATCCCTAAGGCAACTAGAAGTGCTGAGGGAGAGTTAAAGGAAAAAGAAGAAAACAGGAGAGATCAAGAAGCCGAATTTTGTAAGGAAAACAAAAAGATAGATTTTTAGAAAACGTCAAAGAAATAATCAAGTTCTTCTGTTGAGGAAGATGACGCTCAATGTTAGTATTGTAAGGAGAAGTATTGATACAATGCCATCGATGGCGAGGTTGGGTACATAGAGGCTGTGCGAATAACGTGGATGAGTTCGTCTTCTATTGCCTCAATTGTGAAGATTAAGTTTAATATTCTTATCGTTATTGTATTTTTTTTGTTTTAAGTAGTTCCGCTTTAAAGAGTTTAAGCTTTGTTCCTGCATGTTTTTAAGAATATTTTAAGAATCTATTTTTTTTTACCTATTACCTAGATTTATGGTACGACCCATTCTTAACTCATCTGGAATCCTATCTTGCCCCCATGGTGGGGCAAGATGGTGTATTTACACATTTCTTTTCAAAATTTTCTCACATCAAGAGTACCTATCGAAAAATTGTAAATTCATCCATCAGCAGATAAATGTTTAAAGATTACAACAAGCGTACTTAGAACCTTGTATATCAATTTGCAATCCTGATGCAGTGTTCTAAAGCTTAATGTTCCCATCTTGCCCCACCTTCCCCTATCTAATTTTATTCCTTAACGAAGTCCGGCCGATAATTTAACAAAGAATGTTATAAATATTTTCATAGTAAAAAGATACTATGAAAATATTTATAACATTTTCCTTATTCCTAAATATATGGCCTAATAATCAACCACCTCTAATTAGTTATTTGCATGTTTGTTAAGAATTCTTTTACGTCTGAAAAACGCACATAGTTACAAATTCAAAAGAAATAACACGGTTTTTAAGCAAACTCGATAGTATTTCCATGAGGGTATACATCTAAAGCTTTCACCAGCTAATATTTTAGAGATTATAAAAATTATTCCTACGTATGAGCGAAAAAAAAACCTCGATGAATTGCAATGTGTACTCTGGCAAACGATTCCATTTCCAATCGGCGTATTTACCATCAATAAAAGAGGCGAAAAACGCTCTCCCGCATCACCGCCTACCGCCATTATATTTGACTAATATCTCTTTTCCCCGTCCTCTTTAGATTGGGGCACAGCGGCGCGGCGGCGGCATGGCGAAAAAAAAACAACCTTCACAATCTAAACTTGTTCCCTAACTAAATACACCGCCATCGCAGGGTAAATTTAAAATATTTATACCCGAGTTCCCTATTTACAATTACAACCGCTCTCAATATTTCTTCTTTAATTGCCGCGGTGCGGCTCGTATTTAGCCGCGCCGACGAAGCCCTGGAAATATCTCCAATAAATAACGAAAAACCTGGATATTAAAAGATAAAACGGCGGCGCGGTAATTTTTTCCCCGCGCCAGCGCGCCCTCTACAGGAAGAACGCCGTAATCGGACGGAGATCGACCTAACGGATACTGAGAGGGTGGCTCGGAGAGAAGAGAGGACGGACGAAGACTTCGGAGGAAACCCTGCCACCCCTTTCCAAAAAAAAAAATAAAATAATCGGAATACCATGGCGGTTTTAAAAAACCAGACCGAAGCGGATGTCCATCGATGATTTACGGCCTTGGCTTCCTTTGTGGACGTAGCAAATGATGAAGAAAATAAATTTACTTAAATAACTATGGTAATCGCTTGTTCTTTTTTTTTGTTTCTATGAACATAGGTCATATTTTAGGACCTTTATTGTTTTTACTATATTTCTAATCCATTTTCCAATTATCTTTCGCGATTATGTTGAAGTGGAAGTTGTAAACATTTAACAAAGCAGTACTCTGAGTGCAAAAGTACTTCTATTCATCTCTCTCTATAACTTTGGTAACAGGTTGTAAAATTTTATAAAGTGATACTTGAACGAGTTGATGTTCTTTGGGAGATGGAAATGAGGCTGCACGAATTGTTCTTGTCTTCTTTTGAGTACATACAGTGTGAGTCTGTAATATAGAATAAATTCAGTAAAGCGAAGACAGTATTTTTTTCCGGAAATATGCTTGGACACGTCGATTAGTATTTTAAATTGCCCACTTTTTCATCTGAGAAAATTTTATACAGCGTGTCCCAAATTTGAGGTATGACGTCATCGAATTTGTTTTTTTTTAATGGTAGCACTAATTTTTTTTATAACTATTCTTAAAGGGTATATCAAATTACCGTGCGTACCAAATTTCAAGTTTTTATCCCTTGTCATTAAAAAGATATTTAACACAAACTAATTCGAAAAATGAAGAAATCTGATTCAAATTTATTTTTATGAAGTTTAAAAATGGCACGTCAAAGGGTTTTTGTTTATCTTTTTTTTTTGTCAAACCAGTTTGACGTCTTATCACAATGTCAAAAAACAAGGTAATAAAAATAAGTAAGAAGTAAAACTAGTATTCGACTTGTATTGAACGAGGACACTTATTAGTTTGTCGTTTCGTGAGAAGCACCGTTTGTTGAAAAATCGACCATAATGCCGTATTTAATCCACAAAATTGAAATTTTAATGATGATTGTTTACGGAGATAGGACAAGAACACAAAATGAAGTTACTCATTTATTCAGAGAGAAGTATCCTGATTTACCACCCATATCTCAAAGTACCGTAAGCAAGATTGAAAAACAGTTTCAGGAAAACGGGCATTTAAGGAAAACAAATAATCATCGTCAGAGTGCGCTCAATGAAGAAGTAAAACTTAAGGTACTTCTTTCTGTTCAAGAAAATCCTTATATCCAGTAGGCTGATAGGTGGGGAACTCGAAATTAGCCAGTCTTCGGTGGCACGAACTCTTAAAGCGCACAAATTTTATCCCTATAAATTGACAATTCTCCAGGATCTCACCGAAGATGATCCGGATCGAAGACTTCAGTTTTGCGAACAAATGATGGATCTACTAGACAGAAATGTTGTAAACATAGAAAACGTTCTATTTTCTGACGAATCAACGTTTATGTTAAACGGTGAGGTAAGTCGTCAAAACTGTCGTGATTGGGCAGACAACAACAACCCACGATGGATGAGGGAAGGCCACACTCAACATCCAGAAAAAAAGTCAATGTTTGGGCAGGCATTGTTGGTGATCGAGTAATAGGACCAATTTTCTTCCAAGAAAATCTCAATGGAGCGAGATATTTAGAATTATTGCAGGAAGAACTAGTTTCGAATTTGGCTACTCTATTCCCTGATCCGCTTGAAGCTGATATCCAGAATAGAAACATTGGTTCCAACAAGACGGCGCGCCTCCTCATTTTGCAAGACCTGTCCGTGAGTATCTCGATGATGTGTTTCCAGGCAGATGGATTGGTAGAAGAGGACCTTTTGAATGGTCACCCAGGTCTCCGGATTTAACATCAATGGACTGTTTCTTATGGGGGTACTTGAAAGGCAAAGTTTTTAAAACCAAACCGGAAAATATTGAGTTGTTGAAAGAACGAATAAGACAAGAGTGTAGGCTAATTTCCGCTGAAGTAATTAGAAATGTTCAAAATAAGTTTCGGTTCCGTTTAGGGTATTGTCAGGAAGTACATGGACAACATTTTGAACATTTATTGTAGAAGAGATATGATTCAGGTGAATCAGATTTCATCATTTTTCCAATTAGTTATTTTTAAATATCTTTTTAATGACAAGAAATGAAAACTTGAAATTTGGTACGCATGTGTAATTTGATATACCCTTTAAGAATAGTTATAAAAAAATTAGGGCTGCCATTTAAAAAAATTGTCGATGACGTCATATCTAACATTTGGGACATGCTGTATAAAATTTTCTCAGATGAAAAAGTGAGCAATTTAAAATACTAATCGACGTGTCCGAGCATATTTCCGGAAAAAATACTGTCTTCGCTTTACTGAATTTATTCTAGATTACAGACTCACAGCGTATGTAGGTTATCCTTTGCAAACACAAGGCACTTGTATATATAATAACACACACATGTCAGAATTCCTAGCTGCTTAAATAATGATCTACAGGAAATCGAGAGTACTTTTGTTCATTATAGTTCTAATTCTAAACTAATCTAAACATGCGCGGAACTACCCCAAAGTAAAATTGTGTAAGTCATTATGCTATAAAACAGGGCACACCTTAAGTTTTTCAACATACCTAAATATTCCGTTCGACAGGCCGTTTACGGCAGCTTCTCATGTTATCCTGAAGTAGAATGTTACTCCAAGACATTCTTCTGGAGTCTAATCGAGTAGTTTAATGTAAGGGTTTAAAGAAAAAATATCGTTCAGGTTTTAACAACAGTTAGTCATCGACATTAATGTTCTTGTCAGAGACCACGACGGTTGTATCATCTGCACACTCAACACTCTTGCAATTAACATGTAAGTTAATATTATTAATGTAGGCAATAAATAAGGTGGGCCCCAATATTGACCTTTGAGTTACACTACAGGTTATTGTCCTCAAATTTTAGGTTTCACCATTAGCTTGAGCAACTGGTTGACAGCGGTGTAAGAAATCTTTAACGTAAGATAAGACGCGTCTAAGTCAATATGTTACGAAACACGACACACCTTAAGTTTTTCAAAATACCTAAATATACAACCAGATAATCTGTTCGACAGGTCGCTTATGTCAGCTTCCCATGTTATGCTGAAGTGGAATGTTACTCCAAGGCATTTTTCTGGAGTCTGATCGCGTAGTTTAATGTGAGGGTTTAAAGAAAAAAATATCGTTTAGGTTTTAACAACAGTTTGTCATCGCCATCAATGTTCTTGTCCGAGACCACGGCAGTCGTATCATCTGCACACTCAACACTCTTGCAATTAACATGTAAGTTAATATTATTAATGTAGGCAATAAATAAGGTGGGCTCCAATATTGACCTTTGAGTTACACCGCAAGTTATTGTCCTCAAATTTTAGGTTTCACCATTAGTTTGAACAACTGGTTGACGGCGGTGTAAGAAATCTCTAACGAAGGATAAGACGCGTCTTAAGTCAGTATGCTACGAAACACGGCACACCTTAAGTTTTTTAACATACCTAAATATACAACCAGATAATCTGTGCGACAGGTCGTTTATATCAGCTTCTCATGTTATCCTGAAGTCGACTGTTACTCCAAGACATTTTTCTGGAGTCTGATCGAGTAGTTTAATGTAAGGGTTTAAAGAAAAAAATATCGATTGGGTTTTAACAACAGTTAGTCATCGCCATCAATGTTCTTGTCAGAAACCACAGCAGTCGTATCATCTGCACACTCAACACTCTTGCAATTAACATGTAAGCTAATATTATTAATGTAGGCAATAAATAAGGTAGGCTCCAATATTGACCTTTGAGTTACACCACAAGTTATTGTCCTCAAATTTTAGGTTTCACCATTAGTTTGAACAACTGGTTGACGGCGGTGTAAGAAATCTTTAACGAAGGATAAAGACGCGTCTTAAGTCAGTATGCTACGAAACACGGCACACCTTAAGTTTTTTAACATACCTAAATATACAACCAGATAATCTGTTCGGCAGGTCGTTTATGTCAGCTTTCCATGTTATGCTGAAATGGAATGTTACTCCAAGACATTTTTCTGGAGTCTGATCGAGTAGTCTAATGTGAGGGTTTAAAGCAAAAATATCGTTTGGGTTTTAACAACAGTTAGTCATCGACATTAATGTTCTTGTCAGAGACCACGGTAGTCGTATCATCTGCACACTCAACACTCTTGCAATTAACATGTAAGCTAAATGTTAATTAAGTAGGCAAAAAATAGGTAGGCGCCAATATTGACCCTTGAGGTACATCACAAGTTATTGTCCTCAAATTTTAGGTTTCACCGTTGGTTTGAACAACTTGTTGAGGGCAGTGTAAGTAATCTTTAACGAAGGATAAGATAATCTTACCTTTCGTTAAAGATTTTCTCTAACACCAGCAGACTCAAGTTTGTTGAGATATCGTGTGATATGCAATAGAAGGCCTTGATAAGGTCCAAAAAGCCACTCGAAATCACATTTTCTCTCTCCAGGTCGCCAATCACATAAGTATACAAATCAAAAAGGCCTCGACGGCGTTTCTACCATTCTTCAATCCATATTAGTTGGCATTAAGATAGTTAATTTTTTCAGAAAAAGTGCAGTGTAGATTTAAATGCAGACGCCAGCAATTTAGATAGTATTGGGACGATGCGACGGAAAAAGGTCGGTAGTTCAGACGCATGCTTCCATTGCATTTTTTAAAAATTGGAAAGACTTTTGACATTTTTAGACAAGCAGGAAAACCACCTTTTCCAAAGCAAGGTTTATAAGGTATGCTATAGGCGTGGTCAACACTTCCTTAACCAATTTCAATGCTAAACAATTTGGCCATAATAATCTAAAGCTTTAGGGTTGGTAAGATTTTCGATCAGTTGAAAATACTTTGACAGTGTCATCTAGGTACTTATTGAAAATTTGCATTTTTGTACAAGTTTTCGAAACTTCCGAACACTGTGCGTCCATCTTTCTAGTTCATATAACCGAAAAGAAAGATTCATCAAAACTTAAGCGCTCTAAAACAATACATCGAGCGGAAAATTATTATTTTTAATGCTTTATTGAGGGCTATTTAAGTCTTCCCAGCAATGTATCACCTAAACGACTCCTATAATAAAACCTAAAGCTCGGGCATCGCTGATAACGTCTGAAAGAGATAATGGATTCATCTCCATACCCCGGATTCTGGATACACGTCCACCTCAACACCACGGTATCGCCTTTTAAGACTCGGTAGTTCCGATATTAGCCGCGTTCGTAATTACGTAGCTCTATCTTCTACCGCCAGGGAACAAAAAACGTTCCTCAGCCGAGGTTTATTAAAAGACCCAAGGAGGAAAATCGCCTTCGGCCGGAAATAAGCTAAATTAGTTAAACGGAGTTCGGCGGAGGATAATGGCCTCTTTGACTTCTTAGATGGATTTTTTAATATAATAATTTCGATAATTTATAAGGGAAAAAGCGGGATGAAGGAGAAAAAAAAGGAATATAGAGAGATATGGGTGGGGAGATGGAAGCCCCGGAGCCCGGTACCGATTTAAATTAGGCAATAACCGAGATTAAGGCGCAATCTCCCTAAAGAATTTCCTATAACGTTAATGGTGCTATCGTTCGCCTACCTACCGAACACTGGGCCGGGTTATGGCGCTGTGGTGTAAGTGAGTATGGGGACTGATCATTTAATTATGATCGTTTTATTGCGGGAGAGAAAATTTCGGCATTCAAGAACAGGCCGGTTCCGGAAGGAATGGTAATTGGATCCTGATAAATTACAGCGAAGGTATAACGGTTATTGCTTGATCGTTTAAAAATTGCGGATTCCTGAAGTTTTTCTCTTTTAGCTTGAGGTGGTATGCCGCCAGATTTATTTTGAATTACTGAAAACATTAATTTTCTGCTGATTTATAGATGGTTTTCGCAGCAAAATCTCATTAGTTCTATCAGATGGCTAATATACATGGTGTGTAGATATTCACGCAAGACCTGCGCACGTGGCGATTTTCATTTTATTCATTCAAGGACGTAAAAATCAAATTTCTTCCAATATTTATAAATAATTAGGAACTGGTCATTACATTGATTTTTTTTACATACAACATAAAATTGCTTCGTAAATGGCATAAAAGTCAAAAATTAAATTTGCTAGAATTGTTGGAAATTGAAAAAACACAAACCAGTTTACAACTTTCGAGATTTTGAATTTTTTACTTCAGTAAAATGAACTACTATAATTAAATAAATTCGATTCAATATATTCAAAATTTCAATTAACATAGAATTTCTTTTTTTGTGTATAATTTTTTTTTCAATAAAAATAAAATACAACAATTTAGTGGTTTTATTCACCTAGCGACCTCTATGATGGATGAGTAAATATTGTAATCACTGACCTGCTACTTGGTAGGTGGCGAGGGATACTTGAAGGAGCACCAGATTACATGTCAAATTAGCTTTCCAGGCTCTTGCTAACGAATAGGCAGCCTTCTCTGCCGTATTGCTAAAAGGTGGGAATTTTTTAGTAATGTTGCTAAAGAACTAGAAATAAGGCTAGCGCGCCATGAATTTAGATAGTTAAGTAGGGCTTAGACGCTTATAAATGAATATTTTATGCCTTTAGTGGTCGGAATTGGTGTTAAACTATAAATATTAAAATATAATATTTATTTAATTACTCTTGTTAGAATAATTAGGATTAGTGTACTATTAAGTATTTAAGAATAGGTACTGCTGTTGTTTGTTTGTTTTTAGGTCATCATCTTTCCTGTCTTCAACTGCTGAATGCAGTGAAAAGGAGCAGCTACCGAGAACGGCAAGGCTGTCGGAATCTGGAGGAGACGTGGAGGCTGCTTTTCGGCACTTAGAAGGATAATAATAATTTGTGGCTATCAGTAATAAGGTCTGGGACTTCTCTCCAGATCCTCTCAGAGTAAGGTTTTTGCCATGGTTTTCCCTTACTCCGTGGGCATGTGATTAATAAAGTATATTATATATAATCAGTGTTCTTGGCGAATGCTGGGAGATAACGAAAGTCGTTCCATGGGCGCATTTAATAATAACTGATAGCTGACTGATTTACAGTAGACTCGCGATTATGTGAACTAATCACATTTTACATTTTTTATCATTTTTCAAAAGTAATATTCGTATGATCGCGAGGCTACTGTATTATATTTTTGTTATAAAAATCATAGGAAGTTATTTAGTTAGAGTAGGATCATTTCAATTGTTATGGAACCCATATAGTACTTAGAATAGGTAGCCTCGTGTAGTACCTTTTCAGGTGGAGCACGGGGTTAGGATGATTTGTAATAATTTAGTTTTCATAAATAAAGTACCGTATTGCTCGTAGTATTCTTCCAATTGCGTCATTCCAGGTCTGCTTCGGTCTTCTCTTTTTCTTTGGACTTGTATTCTTGCTTCGTACACTTTCTTCACTTGTCTGTTACTGTCCATTCGTTGTATATGTCCCCACCACTCAGTCTCTTTCTTCAATAATTCCAAAAGTGATTGTATCCCCTAATTCTGCTCGTATTTGTATGTTTCTAATTCTATCATTTCCGGGTTACGCCTACCACTCGTCCCAAATATTCCATTTCGGCAGCTTGTATTTTACTTTTTTGTTTGTTTGTAAGGGTGATAGTATACCTAGCTTTTGGTGAGTGTACACTTGTTTAAGAGCTCCGATATTTAAACCAAAAATTGGTCAATATCGAGCAGTAAATATTAGTTACTTGTGAAGTGAAGTTGTACATTATTGAGGTGAGACAGCTAAAATTATATTAGCAACATTGTTTTGATAATTAGAGCATATATATAATAATAAAAGATATCATAAATCAGCTGGTAGAAGACTTTTTCTACGACGGGTTGACCGGGAATAGTCTTCTGGCGCCAGCAAGTCAAAGTGTGAACTCCGAACGATTAGATTCGACGCATTGAACGACAGATAAACAACGAAATTTACCTGTAATATACAGTCGCGGCCGAAAGTATAGTACTAAACGAAATGGATAAACGGAATAAAAATCAAACAGATAGTGACGGTAATACAACTGATGAGGGTGGAAAACCAAAAAAATACAGATGATCACGTGGAAGAGGCTGGTTTTACAAAAAGTAAAAAAACAATCAGGACACCACAGAAAGGAGCACAAGGTGATCAAGCAATAATCGAAAAGTTATTAGAAAAAATGAATGATTTATTTTCGGAAGTTAAAGAAATGAGAGCGGAACAAAGAGAATATAATACCGAATTGAAGCGATTACAAGAAGAAAACAGTGCACTGAATAACAAAGTGGAAGTACTAGAAAAAAGAAACCGAGCAATGAACGACGAATTAATAGAGATAAAGAACGATATGGAATTTTTAAGAAAGAGAGATAAGGAAAACAATGTAGTGGTTAAAGGCATAGAAATAAACTCTGATGATCCATTAGAGATTAAGTGATTAAGACATTCTCTAAAGAATACCTAGATGTAGAATGCAAAATCGAAGATGCTCATAAGATAGGCCCAAAGATATGTATAGTAGAAATGGAAAATAGAAGTGAGAAAAGGAAATTTATGCAGAACAAAAGAAAGTTTAGGAGTATGCTAAACAAGATAATATATATGATGGCTGATTTAACCAAAAGAGAGTTAGAAATTCAGAAGCAACTACGAGCAATAGCAAAGGAAGAAACAGCCAACGGGAAAGAAGTCAAAATTGGATATAAAAAAGTAAAAATCGATGGATCTGACTGTCGATGGAACTGGATGGAAAAAAAAAACTTGAAAAATGTGAAACAAAAAAGTAAGGGCTAACCATATGTGTAGAAAAACGAAGACGGAAAAGGCTATCGATAAGGAAATGATAAATGGAAATATAAAAAGAAAAATTACAAGAGAAACAGACTCAAAAAAGGAAGCAAAATCATGGAAACTAGGAGCATGGAATATCAGAAGCTTGCAAGGAAAGGAAATCGAACTAATAAATGAATTTGAACAGACAAATATGGAAATACTAGCAATAAGTGAAAAAAAAAGGAAGGGAAAGGAGAAATGTACTTGTCAAACGATCACAAGCTAATATACAGTGGAGTCCCAGTTACACAAAGAGGAGCAGCAGGAGTAGGATGCATAATACAAAAAAAAAACTATGTTTTATTGAACCTTAAAATCTTGGGTAAATTATTTACGTAAAATTTCAAATCGATTGGTTAAAAATAGCTAGAGATAAAAAACAAAGTAGTTTGGACATTATGTTTCTTCTATCAACACCCCTATCAGTTCTAAGGGGTGAAATTTTGCCCAGGTCATTACTTCAATAAAACGCAATTTTGGTGTGGGTTTCTAATTCGATACCAACAGGAGCATTTTTCAGTAACTTATCCTGCTATACCCTTTAATTAACCATCTATTTCCCTATGTATTTTCGATTTTCCAATTTATATCATTTAGATTTAAGTCCATTAAAGAAAGTATTTTATTATCTTTTTTTTTACACCCACGATAATACGAACTGTATCCACTATATCCCCACTTATCAGCGTCTCTTTTACATCGGGAAACAAAACGGCTCCCCCATAAATAAAACAATATTAAATAGAAAGGCGAAAAAGTGTTTTCGTACCCGGAATACGGGAGGAGGGGGGCCGATCGCTCAGGAATAAAGGGAGAGAGAGAGAGAGCAGGGACCGGAGCTCGACGCGACGGCGAAGAAAAATTAGTAAATACAAATACAAAGCACTCGCTAAAACATAATTCCTCCCCGATACATCCACCGGGAGACATTACCATTAACTATGTAAAACAGCAACAGCACTGGCGGGTGAGTGGACCACCGCCCCGGATGAGAAAAAAAAAAAAAAGGTAGTCCGAGCAGTCGCGTCGTTTCGCTCTCGCTCACCTGTCCGCTTAGGAGGAGAAGAAGGAAGCTAGTAACTGGTGGTACCCCTTACCGCTTTTCCTTCTCCGGCTACGACTCGATCCCACTCCCTCTCCGGGGACTTTGAAATAATTACCGCGCTCAAGTTAAAAACTCGAGAAAAATTGTGCTTCATTTTTTTAATCATTCACCTTTTTGCGAGGGCACCCGGTAGGTAGAACGGCGCGGTGGGGGGGGGTTTTGGGGGTTGAGGCAAGAGGTCGGACGTGTCGTACTTCGAA
Organism: Protaetia brevitarsis; assembly: GCA_004143645.1. Taxonomy (NCBI): domain Eukaryota; kingdom Metazoa; phylum Arthropoda; class Insecta; order Coleoptera; family Scarabaeidae; genus Protaetia; species Protaetia brevitarsis. The sequence continues at coordinate 44,439 of RXPK01000099.1, read as the reverse complement.
TGGGGAACGCGGGTGGTGGGGGGAAAGACACGGGGTTCGAAGAGAGAGAATTTCGCCAGGGTTTCATCTCGGGGGCACGTTTTATTTTGCCATTGTTTCCTATGTGAAAAAAGGGAAGAAGGAGCGCTTGGATTAGTCGATCGTGAAAAAACCTGTGCACGTAAGAGTATTTTGGAGGTACATAGATAATTGCTGGAGGCTCCGCTTCATATCTGCGGATATTGAAAGAAAAAAGAAGTAATATAAAAGAATTTACTCGTGGGGATAAAAGAGAATGCGTGAAAGAATCTAATATATCTAAATTTAAATATTTCAAGTGGAAAAAAAGTGGCACTTTGCAAAATATTTGTTTGGACTTTCTTTTGCGACGTTGTCCGCGACTGCTACCTTTTCCTGTGAGGAAACGGACAGAATTAGTTCAAGCCCTGGCGCTACTTAAATCGGAAGCTGGGTGTGAGTTCGCAATAATATTTTAAAATGGGCGCCAACCGATGACCAAACGGTAGGAAGGTCGGGATATCAGCAACAAACACAACAGATAACTACTATTAATATTTAATAATAATAATAGTAAAGATAATAAATGTAAATAAACAAGACAAATAGGTGTAAAAAACAAACATTAATAATGTACAAACAATATTTGTAACGTTGTTTTCTTTCTCTTACGGTTATCGCTTGTACTGTTTCTATTTTTCCTATATGTACCTATATAACGTGTCCTTTATTCGGAGTAACTTTGGGGTGTAACATACTAAGTCGCTATACGTGTTACATTTTTATTAATTCTTAATCTTACTCTTGGTATTGTCACTAGAAGTGTAGGTTACGTTAGCTTTGAGTTTTACTCATTTTTACTACCTTACCAGGGATACTTCCGATCTGTGTTTTGTTCAGTCTCATTTTACGTGCTTTTTCTCTGTTGTTTGTTATTTTCCATACTTTTCTTCTGTTATTTGGATGAGTTGGTGATCCACGATTGTTTGTTTATTTTCACTTGTCAGATGTTTTGACAGAACGATCGAAAGTTATCGGCGGTTGTTTGGTAAAGTCAGGGTTACCAATTTTTCATTTCTTAATTCTCTTCAAGTTATCATATCTGCGAGTATTTTGTAATAGTCTAGGGGTTGTTTAGAGCGTTTTGATTTGTAGGGTTTAATTCACGTCGTTTCCGGTATCGATAATTCTAGAATTGTCGATTTATCGGAAAAAGTTCGAAACGATTTTCCGTTTTGGGACACTCCCGTGTTGGCTCTTAAAATGGATAGACCTGCGTTGAGTCGTCCGCAATTGCCGTTTGCTGTGTAAGATTACGCATATTAGTTAATGCGGATTATAAGGGCAGATTGTGTAGATTGCTGGTTGAATCGTAATTATTTTCTTGGTTTGGACGAGGTCCTAGATTGAAGTAGTACGATTCGCATCGCCTAGGCGGATTTTAGCAGTCAGAACGACCATCGTATTAGTACCACCCACGTGTTAATTTCAACTAGTGTGGTTATCTTAAACCCTTGGACGCAAGGTATGAGTAACTTTCCTTCTCTTTTCGTTGTCTAAAACTTTGGTAATCATTTCAGGGTTTTCACCTTCGGGTTTACATTTATTTTTTTGTTGCTGGCCTATATTGGTATTTTATCGTTGTGTAATTCTGGAAGGATTGTTATAACTCCGTAGTTGGATCCATAATCATATGACTGCCATTCAGGGAATAAAACACCGCTTTATTTCACTCCTACGTCCGAGTATAACAAACCTGGAGCCATATCCGTGTATCCTGTTCCGAGGTCACCGTCATTACTAGAAAATCGGAATGTAAAACCGAAGACACCAGACGTGAGGGAGGACGTCTTAGAGACGGAACCGAACAGGCTTGTGTATTTAAAATTTATGTGTTCTTTTTTTTTACTTTGTTTATTCGTCTAAATTTTGGAGTAGTCATATTTATATATGTAGCATGTAGCCAAATTAGGTTTCGTGGGCTTTTGATTTTTTTACTCTTATTTGCTATCGAGTGTTTGTGATACTTATACATATGTAAACGTTGTAGTCGCCGGATGCGACTGAGTCATTATATTGGAAACCAATTCACTTTGGCGTACCCCAAGGCTCTATCTTGGGCCCACTTTTGTTCTTGCTGTACATCAATGATTTACCGCAAGTCATGGACGGCTTGACAATTCTTACGCGATGACACCTCATACGTACTTAGGAAAGAATTCCTACGAAAGTATAAAACAGCATTAAGAAAAAATTTTATAACATGATAAATGTGTGAAAATAACAACCTAAAGTTAAACGCAAAAAAACAATATACTACCTCTCAAAATAGCACCAGAGGAACTAGTAATCCAGTGTGGTAAAGAATCAATTCTGTGTGGACATACTCGTTTCTTGGTGTGGTGATAGACAAATGTGTTATCTTGGAGAGCCATATCAGGATCTCGCTGCAAATTGGTAGTTTCTGCTACAGCCTGCGAGTGATTTCCCGAAATGTGATGTCGAAACTGCTTTAAATGTTTATCACGCTGTGTTAAATCCCGACTACAATACGGAATAATACTGTGGGGGAACGCACAAGTTTTCGGCAGGATGTTTGTACTGCAAAGGCTTGCATAAGAGCAATCTTCCAACTGAAGCCTAGGGACTCATGCAGATCGGTTTTTAGAGAGACAATAACATACTTACCCTTAACAATCTATATATAATATTAGAAGCAACAATATTTGTGAACAGAACTAAGACTGATATTTTCAGCAAATATAAATAGATCATGAACGCAGCACTAGATGTAAAATAATAGCCAATTAATTACCGCCCCAAACAACACTTAACCAATATTCAAACAGGGCTATCTGGCAATGTATTAAGATATATAACCATCTACCACAGCCACTAAGCAAATGCCATTGGCACAATTTAAAACAATTTTAAAAAAAAAATCTTGTTTAGCAAAACGTTATTATACGACCGCAGTTTTTTGGGCGCACCTTTACAGTATATAACTTTCTTTGTATTCTATGTTTGTGTTTTTTATTTTAAAACAATCTTTGTCTTTTTATTTATACAATTTCCTTTATATTGTTGACGTAGTTTTATATTAAGTATTGACGTGTTCTACACTATTGTATCATGGAATAAACGAATTTATTTATTATTTATTATTATTATTTATTATTTATTATTGTTACTGTGGAACACTTTACTTGAAATTAAATTGTTAGGGCAAATGCATTGGTGGCAATCAAGGTAACGCGTATGAAAAATCCATCCGAAGTTGTCATATAAGTTTACAATATTAACCTTTTCTCATTATTCTAAACTCGATTTTAATTCGAGCCCTAATCACTTTATTGTCTGTTAATACATCCCCTGGACGGTAGATGGTTCTTTATATATTTTATTATTCTTAATTTTAACCTTGTGGATGATGTTACTTAATCCAACTTACTATTTAACTGATATATTTACAATTATTTACACTCAATTTTCCAACAATAAATAAATTTTGTTATTTACTTATACCACGAAATCTTGTAGTTCTTGTTAATTTCGTTACGCTGATTTCCCTCTTACTTTCTAACCCCGAATTTCCCGTTTTGACGGACACCTCGACAGGGTATGATTTAAAGGGGTGCGCCTTTGATTTCGTTCACTGTTTGTATAACCACACCCGTCTCCACTGAAGCGGCGGGACCCTGAATGACAGGTAAGAACTCTAGATCTTTCGAAGGAACTGCAGATAGTTTGATATTTAGCGAGAAATATTTTGTGGCGTCACATATTGTCACCCGGTTAGTGAAAAGAGTATGCCACTATATCATGAAACAACACCAGGCATTTATATTTTAGGTTAATTAAAAATTATTGGTAAGGCGTTCCGTAACAGGACCACTGATTTTGGTGATTCTATGCATACTAAAGAAAATGCATGTGTTCCTGAGTGTAAAATGGTCTTCATTTATTGAGCAATATAAAACAAAGTGCCAATCAAACAATGTTTCGAAAAGTGCTATTTCCAGGTTATGTGCGAGGGTTTTTCGACGGATTTAACATGTGGTAGAAAAGTTACTAATAAAAACTGACCAAATTCTAGATAAAAACAGGCGCCAATACAAACTTATTTGTTAAGTTAATGTGAATCAATTGTAAATTAAGCAATAATTAGGCACGGTTCGGTACAAATATCCTGAATTTGTTTGTTTAAAGTATTTGTTTATTTTGAACAAAACAATTTTAAGAATTATTATAAGTTTTCACATTTCTCATTATTGGTTGGTGTATCGGATAGAAATAAATTCATATTTCATATAGATGATTCGTAGGAAGTTTTGCATATAAAAGTATATTGTATAGTTGAAGTTATAATTATAAATATAATTTTTATATAAAAGCATTTATTTGATTACATCGTAAGTAAAAGCATTAATAAAAAGTAATGAACTTGTGTTAAATAAATGAATTTGTCCATAGCAATGAGGTGTGGAAGTTCTTTCGTCTTTCTTAGTGCCCTTAGACAATAATATATGCAAAATAACTAAGTATGCCGTATTTTGATTTAATATGTAGACTGATTTTGCTTCGTTTCACATTTAAAACCGAATTATAAAAAGACGATATAGAAACAACAAACTGCTTTATTCAATTTTATTAAATAAAACTTTTAAATCACAATAATGTAATGAATTTGTTTGATTTTAAACATTTAATTTGAATTACACTATACATATCATAGAATGTCTTTGTTATCGGTCACATTACCTATATTTATTTTTATGTATTTTAAGATCCCATGGTGTTATATCATCCTAAAGTTCTCAGAATCGTTTTCTATGATCCTAAGTATCCATTTTATTATGACTCTGATGATCACAGTTTCGCTTTCTTCAGCAAAACCTCCACTTTTGCCATTGCTTTTCTGGGACCGTAAATTTGTCTGACCTGTTTCTGCCATCGCAATAACAATCACCATACAACTTCCCTGCCAATTCAATTTTCCCATAAAAGGAGGGTTCCCATGTTTTACTCGAGAGTGTCTCTCCTTGCAAGAATGTGTGTACATCGAAACTTCAGTAGACACTGATATGGGATCAGAACAACGAAAAATGTTTAATACGTAATGGGAGCTCAGTTTTCCCCAAAAACATATTTTTCGCAATATTTCAGATACGAAAAGAGATATCGAGAACGGGTAAAGACAAAATCGTTTCTTGTAAGCCGCCGTACATTTTAGGTTGAAGAGAACGTGCGCACCCATGGCCTTTTAGGTTAAAAATACCATTTTTTCCAGTCTCGCTTGTATATACAAATTAAATTTTTTTTTTTAATCTTTCTATTCTTAAGTCACGAAAACAAGGTTTTGGGATGTTTTTTATATGTTTGCCGCTGGACAGTGACATTTAGTAAGTACGAATCAACTAAGTTAATAATAATATTTTAATTTCAAGTAGTAGATGAGCAAATGTTATGAATACTTTTTAATTAAATTTATACACTTGTGTACGCCACATGTTTGGTTTTCTTGACGATGTAATAATTCGTGCTTAAACTGGATGTTTCCGGCTTATGGAAACAAATCCGGGGTTATTCCCATTCCCAAAAGTCAAATCCTGGGTCATTACGGACTTGAGACTGATAAGTCTACTCCCGTCTTGTCGAAGGTCTTCGTGAGGAAATAGTGAGCGTCAATTAAATGAATTCTTTTATTGTATGAATTTTCCTCAAAACTCAGTTGGTTTATAAACAATATAGCTTGTAACACTGCTTTGTGTGTGTTGTGGATGATTATTAAGGCAATCGGATGAGGCAATTCTACCCTTTAGTTTACTTGATTTCTCGAAGGCTCGACATTATTAATCATGATTTATTCGGAAATTGTCCTACTTTGATCTGGGGCTCTTCTGTTAGCTTGTGCATAATTACCTTATTGGAGAACTCATTGTGTTTTGTATTGATAATCGATTTCTTCGTATTTGTCCATAATATCTGTCCGCTAGGTCTATTTTAGGTCCTTTCTATACAATTTACACCTCTAACTTGTTATATATAACAATGTAATACCATTTTTATGCTGACTATACCAGCTATTTACTTCAGGAGAT
>RXPK01000099.1:0-37941 GCA_004143645.1 Protaetia brevitarsis | reverse complement strand
ATACGGAAATATCATGCAAAAAATACGTAAACAAAAGCCTTGAATAGACGGCTTCTTTAGAATATAGTATATTGTATTTAACTGTTTGTGTTATGCAGAGAAATTGTTTTTTGAAAACATGGTTTATGGAATTTTAAAAATACATACTGTTATTAGTGTTGTTTTTACTTACGTTTGACTAGACAATATGTCAATCAGCCTCCCTGACTTTTGGACAATGTGATTTTACAGTTTATTGATTACGCTATTATTGTTTAGTATTTTTTAATATTGTATCACTTTAATGTTTCGTCTATCTATTAAAAAAAACCAAAAGTTTTTAGGATTTAAAGCAATTAAGTTCGCAAAGAAATTATTTTTTTTTGTAGTAACTCTCCGTTTATTGGCATTTTCAAGAAATAATATCTTAATTATCGCCTGTGTAATCCAAATTATCTTTTTTCTATTTTTATTGAGACACTTTTGGTCTGTAGCACAGCTCCAATCAGTAGAAATGAGAAAATATTAAAATTAAATGAAAAAACAAATATTTTGGCACTAACTGAGATTGACGAACAATATGCTTTCTTACGATGTTTGTTATGTATGTAAATGCAACGATATTGTAATTATTGTTAATTAACATGTGCTACATAAATTCAGTTTGTACAAGACCAGTCGTTGGCGCATATTTCAAGGAAAATAGAACGACATTGGAATTACACAGAACTATAGCTTGCAATATGTTTCTTGAATATACAATAAACGCGCGGGGTTGATAAAATAAATAATTTCTTTGCGAACTTTAATTGCTTCAAGAATTTTAAAATAACTTTAAAATTATTTTTGGCAATTTGGTTATTACATATAAAAATTTGATAGTAATTGCATTATTTAAGAATATTAACCAACAATAATAATTAATACATCAATAATGTGTGTTAATCAATAAATCTATGAAAATCACACTTTCCCCGAAACTAAGGAGACTGATTGATTGTTCTATTGCTAAAGTTATAGTGCTGCTGCACTATACATCGAACGAAGTGACTAATGTCAAACGCAGCACTAACAAGTAATTATAATTTATAATCCCATCACCATAATTTTTCTTAAAAAGAATTATCTCTACATAAACATCAAATACGTTAATACATATACTATATTTCTAAATGATGCCGTCTATTCAAGAGGCCTTTTTTGTTGTTATGTATTTTTTTTTCATTTGATTATTTCTAAAGGAAACGCCACCACCGAAACTCCAATGTGTTTATTGTGTATAAACCTTTTTTTTTCTCTATACATTTATATTTTCTGTCTAAAGCTGGCATTTACCCAAGAAAATTTTAAAAATTCTCGATTGCTGGTGTCCCGATTTTTTTCTGCGAGAAGTTGTACGTATTTGTTAAAATAGGAATATGAATTTATTTTTGAACTATTTAATGTAATGAAGTCGAATTTGATAAATCTAATGTGAAGTATGGATGAGATTTTTTCTTAATAAGTTATCAAGTTGTTCTTATGACGAAAATAGAACATTAAATGATTGTTTTTTGTTTGTGCATGTATGTGTGTGTTGTGTTTTATTTAGATATGTGAAGATAGGTGGCGTACTATATTCTAATTGTTCGTTTAATAATATTACATTATTGTTTTCCTTATATTTTCCTATCATGTATGCTTCAAGTAAATTTAATTTTAGACTTTTATCAAAAGGATAAATTTATTTTATATTTTTTTATATTTTTTTTATTATTCCCTGTGTGTCCATTGTTGACTAAATGCTGATAGAAATTGGATTTTGTTTGTTTTCTGTGTACATTAATTCTTATTTCTAATCTTCTTCCTGTTTCTCCAATATATATCGCATTTTATAGTATAAACACCGTTCTTTTGTAGTATGTTTGTATTTCTATTTTGTATTATCTTCATTAGGTTGTTATTAGATTTAAATGTGGGTATTATATTGTATGGTTTAAAAAATTTAGTTAATTTATTGGAAATATTATTGTATGTGAATGATCTGTATAAGTTATTTTTATTTTCGTTGTTATTGTGGTTTTGCGATAGGGGGTCTTTCTTTATTTTATATTTATTATTTAGTTTTTCTATTGTGTGTAATGGACAACAACGAACATCTCAATTGTTATCTAAATTGAATATAACTTCTGGCATTCTATGGTCCTTATAGTTTATGTGACTGCTAAAAAAAATGATTTAATTTGTAAAATGCTTGATTTTATCAACAGTTTTCTAAATACTACATTTACACATGAAGAAAAAGTTCAGGTAGCCTCTTAGTGATCATCGGCAATTATCGACAAGCAGATTTTTTACATGTACGTGATCTCTAGTGCCTCTAGTATAATGTACAAAAAGAATCAGCTGCTCCTTTTTGCTCCTCTCCGAGGAAACCACATTTAATTGCGAGCATGTCGAATAAAGTTAGCATTCGCCATTATATTATGCAGTCGACAATGTACCTCGATATACCCATAGCTACGTTTATATTTATGTGTGCTTATGTCAATTTGAATGTTTGTATATGTGTGTACTTGTATAATAGGTACCCTAGTCTATTGATTTTTAATTTTTAATGTTTTAGTTTTTAGAAGCATGTTTTTTTTTTATTTCACTTATCTGCCCACGAAGGTATTTATTGAAAATAAAAGCCATATTTATTCTAAGAATGTGCATATGGTGTTTTTTTTTTTCAGATATACTGTAATCCTTAAATGGAAATGTAGATTTAGTTTAGAGATAACACATGCATTATGGAAAAATTCCCGACCAGCATCTACACGATATTGCCGACCTATAAAATTTGAATATGCGAAATAAACTATTGAGAAAACTAATGCGTTAAGTTAAAGCAGTGAACGATCAAATTCGGTAACTTCACGTAGCAGAAATAATACTTCTAGAACGCCCCATTAGTTACAATGCAACATTTTACAATGCTTGATGGAAAAGTTGCGCAAGCCATAACAAATACATCATCAGCATCAAGATGCTACATATGCAAAGCTACCCCAAAAGAAATGAATAACCTGACCCGTATTTATCAAAAACCTGTATCAGAAGAATGTTTTAAATTAGGTCTTTCAACACTACACGCGCGTATAAAGTTTTATAGAATGCATATTACATATATCATATAGAACACCCGATACACAAATGGTCTGCTGTAACACTAGAACAAAAACAATTGACAGATAATACAGAGAATACAGATCCAAGACGAGTTTAAGAAGAAAATGGGGATTAAAGTAGTAAATAAAGTAAATCGCCTATATTTAATCTCATTATCCTGAAAAAATTATTAAAAGATTCCAATTCTCTCAAAAGTTATAGATTTAATTCCGCAAAAGCGTGTTTCTGAACCACTGTGCGGCATGCGGACAGTTGGGCGGACGGTAATCTATAAATTGAGCTTTACCCAAGCACTACCTATCAGCTAGAAAGAGATCGCCTATAATTCAATGCCTTAGAGCAGTGGTTCTCAAACTGTGGTACGCGAAAATTTTTAAGGGGTACGCGGCCGGCCAACAATAAAATAAAACAACCCGGGACACGTATGGACACGTTGACGTGCGCGCGCCACTAAGGGCTTAGTCATCAGAGTGGGGCTGTGTGGCCGGCCAATCACTCGTGTCACTGCACTGCAGTAGCATTGCCTGTTATTACAAGCTCGCTCTCAGTATTGTGTTATTTTTTGATGTGTGTTGTGTTATTCTGCGGACACTCAATCCTGTTGAAACACGTTTACGGACATCTGTTTGAAAACTGAGTCAGGTACCACGTAAGTGAATTTTACAATAAAAATTAACAATGGATAAATGGCTCCTAAAGAAAAGAAGATGAAGATCTGCATCAAAATTCTGGGCCTCAAACTTCACAAAATGAAAGTAGACTGACTAAACGTCTTGTTACTAATGAGCAGCTCAAGGAAAAAAATAAAAAACCCGAAAAACTGGCAAATGAATATAAAAGTAAAAAGAGAAAATATGACGAGTTGTACTTAAAATTAGGTTTACTTGGACTGGAAGCTCAGACGAGCCTAATCCACAATGCTTGTTTGTTCAGAATTTTTGTCAACAATTCTATGAACCTTCTCTTAAAACGCCATTTTGAAAGCAAACATGAGAACTTAGTCAAAAAGGAGTTACGGTACTTTGAACGTCTTTTGGAAGATTTGAAAAGTAGGAAAAACACGATAAACACTTTTCTGGTGCAGAACAAAATGAAAGTGCTCTAAAAGCTTCTTACAAAGTTAGTCATTTAATTGCGAAGTCTGGTAAAAACCATACTATTTGGCGAAAACCTAATCCTCCTGCCGCAGCAGAAATTGTTTCTTGTATGTTTGGAGAGAACAGGGCAAAAAGAATTACAGCAATTCCATTATCAAATGATACAGTTTCAAGGAGAATTAGTGATATGGCGTATGACACAAAAGAACAACTTGTTGGAGCAATTCGAGCTAGTCCTTGCTTTGGTATACAACTCGATGAAACCACGGATGTCGCTGGCCTAGCCCAACTGATCGTTTTTGTACGTGGCATTTTTCAAGATGAAATATTTGAAGATATTTTATTTTGTAAGACACTTAAAACATCGACAAAAGGTGAAGATATTTTCAATTGGTTAGATTCTTTTTTTTCCGAAAACCAGCTCGAGTGGAAAAACTGTGTGTCAGTGTGTATGGATGGTGCTAAGGCTATGGGCGGTCACATCACAGGGCTGGTAGGCCATATTAAAACGGTTTCACTGAGTGTAAGTTTGAGGGCTTTGGTGGGCTAAGCACCTCCCTGATGAACTTAAAGATGTCCTTGATCAGAGTGTGAAAATTGTGAACTTCATAAAAACTAGGCCCCTAAGATCTCGTTACTTTAAAATTCTATGCCAGGATATGGGGGCCTCCATAAGAACTTATTGCTACATACTGAGGTACGATGGCCTTCTCGGGGAAATGTTTTTGTCCCGTGTATTTGAACTCCACAAAGAATTACATAATTTTTTTACCGAACACAATCCCATTCTGTCTTCTGTACTTACTGATTTTGATTGCTTTTGAAGTTGGCTTATTTAAGTGATATTTTTGGAAAACTCAACATCTGGAATTTATCCATGCAAGGCAGTGTTTCTGATATTTTTAATATAGAAAAGAAAACTGATGCAATGGTAAAAAAGATCATTCTCTGGGAAAAACAAATAGAAAATAACAACTGCGAGCCGTTTGAAAGATTACTTACATTTTTGCAAGATAATGAAAAAACATATCTGATTTCACTGAACTCAAGACTCAAATGGGTCAGCATTTGAATGCATTGAAGATCCGCATAAGAGAGTACTTTTCACCTTTGAAGAAACAGTATAACTGGATACGTGACCCCTTTAATGCTGATGCTATGGACACTAACCTGACTATCTTTCAAAAGGAACACCTCATTGAAGTATTGCCACGAATCGGCCTTCAAGAGTGGGGATAGCGCTAAGCTATATAATTATTGTAAATTATAGTAAGTAAGACTCCTGTAAAGGAGACACTTCCGCGAGGATGTTCTCCGAAAGGAGACTCCACGAGGTATTCCTCGTGGAAGTCTCTCTTAATAAACAGCTGTCTAGTGTACTAGTCTTTTGGCTGATTCCTGTCCCTGTAACCCAAGGTAGGTGCAATTATTATATATACTATCTCTAAGCTACACCCCCAGTCGCGCCCCACGTGACATTATCATGTGATCCCACGTTGAAAAACAAATATTGACTGTGTATACTTTGTTAGTTCTGGACGGGTATTGGAAGTGAATACAAAGAACTGTCAAGCACTGCTGTTTAAATTTCTTGTTGGGTTCCACCACTTATTTATGTGAAAAGGGTTTCTCAAGTTTAACCTATCTTAAAAATAAATCTAGAAACAAATTAAATGTTGAAGATGATTTAAGATTGTATTTACCAAGTTAAAACCCAATTTTGATAAAACTGTGCAAAGGGAAACAAGCTCACCCTTCTCACTAATCTCTTTGAAAGTAAGCGCTTTTTGTTCTTTAAATTTTGTGTGTGTTTGTTTTTAATGTAATAAAAATGTTTGTAAACAATATCTCTTTGTTTTTATTTAAACATGATGCGTAATTCAGTTTCAAAGGTTAACACTATACTTCTATGCTACATAGAAGGCTTTAAGAGATTTGTTTTAATATTTTAATTATAGTTTACTTAGTACCGGTAACTGAGAAGGGGCACCTAAAATGTTTTGTGGGTAAAAAGGGATACAGTGTCTAAATAAGTTTGAGAACCACTGCCTTAGAGTATATAATAGCTTGCCAGATACAATAACTAGCACAAACTTTATTAAGGGCATGTCGTAGTAAACAGGTTAGAGCGCTCCTAATATAAAAATCTTATTACTCCATTAATGAATATTTTTCTTCCTGACCATACATATTTTTTGTGGTTTTTGTTTGTTCTGTTTGTTTTTCTGTAGTTTATTTATTTCTAAAATTTTGTTTGTTGTATTTTACATGTTGTATTTTGACACATTGTATCCACTGTTACTGGCCCAAACAATATGAAAATAAACTAAACTATCATTCTGTTTTCTTTTCTCTAAATTTTTGTGTATAGAATAATTTCTGCTTATTCGCATGTTCATATGCCTTTAAATGGCAAAATAACGTTGAATCGTCTAACTGATCGTGTTGCTGGGAAAACCCTTCACAAACAATCACAATTGTGGACCATTTAAACATTTCCATATTAAATATCCACAAACGTATCGCAACGAATTTTGCGAAAAAAATTAAAATTGTAATTTTTTCGCACTATTCTTGCAGTTGGGAGTATGCCAACGATTGTACCCAATCCAGTAGTTTGATGCAAATTCCTCTGCGTTCCCTCATCAAAGCGTTACAATTGATTACTATGATGATTGCTTAACATAACAACCTTTATAAAAACAAAAAATTAATGTTGATCTCTCGGTTACTTTTTACTGTAAACATTGAAGTGTACTTCATACTTTAAAACATCTTTTCATAGTATGTGGTGTTATTAGTTCCATAGTTGTGAGTATTTTTGACATTTAAGTGTACAATTGATTATATTAAAATACTTATGAATGATCCACTTAAACTGACACAAAAACGTATGTAAAACTGTCTATGAAAAAAATATAATAAAATGTGTGGCTAATACACCGTACACGTAAACCAAGATTCCAAATATGAGATCAAGAGAAAAACGAAATTTAAAAATTAAAATGGGGTGAACATCATAGCGACATAACCTAAGTGCCTAACGTGCTGGTATTTATTTATACGTGCATTGACATACACATACATACGTGCTGCTATAAACACTAGCACCCCACCAAAATTTTCTTGAATGAAATGCACGATCGTGCACGATTCACGTGCTGCGCAATACGATTTATTTATCAGCGTCTACGGTCATTTTACTACGATTCGAAAAGCGGACGAGAGCGGGAAGCCAATCTGTCTCTACTGTTATCTCTCTATACTGTGTTTTAGGTACGGTACGTAAATGCACTGTTTATTTTCATTCCTTGTTTGACGCTTGAGTGTTAATGAAATTTCATATGTTCGGTTTTGTGATACAATAAAGTTGAAACTACTTCCACGTGTTACATACGAAGTAAGTGATCGGTTACTATTATTCAACTTATGCCTCTATAAAAAAACTCATTTTGTTAAAAATAAAAATCACCACCTGTATGATGACTGACAGATCGTTTCACAATTCACGAGCCACAAGTGCGTTTATCACTATCGCCACTTAACGGACATATTTGGCATAAACACAGCCACAACAAAATGCCAATAACTCTATTTAATTTATCTGCTTTAACAACAACTCAACTACTAAATTTTAAAAGTCATATTTCATTACTTATTAACTTTGATTATACGTAAATTTGTAACATTTTACTTTCATATAAACCAGACTGTCGTCAACTGCACCCGTTATTTAAATTCATTATTTCTAACATAATCATAACATTCAATTTGATGTAACATTAAATGATTACGCAAAACAAAAACCAGAATTAACAAGCAGGTCGTGATAATTATAAATGAAAATGATACACATATGAAACGAAACCTTTAAATAATGATCACCAAATGATTTGTAATTGAAACTATACATATGAAACCAAAAATGTAAATCAACAACAACTTACCTATATAGCTGTACAAATGAATGTTAACTTTATTTCCTACTAAACAATATATATAGTTCATCACTTAATGTACAACGTAAACTTAGCATTCATATATATTCTTCAAAAATTATTAAATATACATATATTTGACAAATTAACGTGTAATTACTTTTTCAAATACAATTAGTAGCAACATTGTACGTAGTTATTTACATTATTTAATAGTAATGAAAAATAAAATCTTATAATTGTATAATTTTATTTTTTGTATAAAATACTTTTATTTAGATAATATAAATCGATTTTATTTTACAGGGCATCTTCTTTTAAACATAATTATTGTGAAACGCATTATATCCAATTATACATCTTTGTTAATATACGTAATACAAGTAATTTATACTGTTATTTTTATTTATATTAAAATTATTTCAATCAAAAATGATTATATTCACAAACATTCATAACATCAATGTTAATAAACGAATTTATTCATTTATTTTTCATTTGTAACTTAATATACAAACTTTAAGTAACGTAAAACTATTACTCTATCAATTCAAATTTAAAGAAAGATTAAACTTAATAGAAATATCACTTTCATAAAATATGATTCGCAAACTAGGTTTTTTCATTATAACTCTATTTTTGCTTTTAGGAACAAATCTTTTCTACCAAAGTTGCACATAATTCAACGCTGCACAACCTAAACATATTTACGACAATACAGGGTCTTCCAAAAGTAAAAACAAAACAAAGAAAAAACTACGTAAAACGTACAGCACATTCGAAAAGTGCCACCATCTTCGCTGGGCGAAGATGCGCAGCATCTAGTTGTGATACAATAAAGTTGAAACTACTTCCACGTGTTACATACGAAGTAAGTGATCGGTTACTATTATTCAACCTATGCCTCTATAAAAAAAACTCATTTTGTTAAAAACAAAAATGCTAGCGGCTGAAACAATAAGTAACAAGAGCTAATTATTCTATCCAAAACATTGTGGTCACTATTGACAGAACAGATTTCATCATCAAATCATTCATTATATTTGCCGCGAGTAATTCAGATTCAAATTCGCACCCGTCCCCAATTTAGAGCGCTACACTTTTTGCGAATCGAATTGGCAAAGTTCGTGTTTCACAGCAATTGGCTGTGAATATCCGAAGTGGTGCGCATTCTAGGTGATAGCTTCATTAACTCCACAGCTTTGAATATCTGATATCGCAGCTGTTGCGATCCTTTTCATTCCTGATATAAACTGCATTTCCCACATTTAATAACTCAATTTATTTGCGTGATGAACATGCATATATACATGCGCCAGTGTTTACGATATTGGATAGAAAGGAAGGCGCGCTATAAAAGCAATTTTGTCGAAAGCAGGTTGAATGAGTTTTTATTTCACGAAATAATTCGTTGGTGTTTGTTATTTGGAAGTTATGTTGATGAATAAGCTGTCACAACATTTGTGTGCCAGTAGAGTAACACAACTGTTAAGTATAGTTTGTCCATAAATATATCGATTTGATTTATTTGCTGGCACTCAAACTTCAGAAAAAAAATGTTTACCCAATCCTTCGAGCATGGGTAGTTCAGAGGGACATATTCACAAAGTTTATTGCACTAAACGTCTATTATAAAAGCAAACATAATACAGGTGTCCCACCGGACTGGGTTATTAGATGTTTTTGAACTTCTAGCAGGAATTTGATTTTGAAAGTTGCAGTGTAGTCACGGCACACTTTGGTCTATTTAAGGAAAATATTTTCAACTTTATAGCACTTTCGGTATACAGGGTGTTGATATCAACTTTCTTATTTTAAATGGATATATTGGTCAATTTTTATCGGTACAATGAATGTGTCCAGTCATTTGCAATTAGTTTACATGAGGGTTCCCTATCCCTGAACTCAACCGTTTTTGAGATATTTGCAATTTTGTTGATTTTTTGACGTTTGCACTGTTTCAAGTGAAATTAAATAGCTGATGAGGTATCAGATATTTAGTGGTTCTACTAATGTCGATGTAAGTACAAAGACGTAGGTAGAAAGTGTTATGACAATAATGACCAAATCACATACAGGGTGTTCGAAAACGCATCTCCAATGTGGACACTTTTAAACCAACAAAATTTTATATTTTAAATGGAATATGGTATTTCTTACTACAGCATTGAATACAGCGTAAAATTCTACATCGATTGACAAATCGATTAAATTTGGTATACCAATTTTTGATAGTTTTTGAGATATTAGCATTTATTGCCTAAAATATGACTAATTTCCAAGTTTCGATTAAATAAAATATTTTTTCCTAAAAACATTCTGTATATTATTTTTTAGAGTGACGCGTTATCTTTTTTTTGCATTGTTTGGTTTCCATATCTGAGATATTTATCATTGGAAGTTTTCCAATTATTAGCAAATTTTATGTTATTGTAATTATAAAATATTAATAAGCCATAATTATTATGCGACAGCAAATTACATGTTAATATTTTTTCCTGCTTATTAAATACATCGAAAATAAGTCAAATTAAAAAACAAAGTTAAGAAACTATTATTCTGAAAGAACATTTATATTGGACATTTTCGAAGACTTTTAATAGTTTGTTCCTGATTTATCTTAACTGACTATATTGCTTAATACCTAGTTTAATACAAAAAGCCAAGAGGCTGCATTGTGTTCGGAGACTCCATGTCAGACGGCTTCTCTACAAAGAAAATACCTGGTCTAGTAAGTGAACAATATTTGAAACATTATGGGTGTATTTAGGATATCTGCTTTAATATCCCTTTGTATCTTATTTTTTTTTTTTTTGAGGTTTTTATTCATTGCAGGTAAGTGTAGGTATCTAATCATTGTTACATTCTTCGTGAATGAAGAATAAGTCTAAAATGTTATTTGTATATGTAACTTTCAATGTTTTTTTTTTATTTCTTTCGATTTACAATATTTTACTTGTTAAGAAGAAAAATGTGTGAAGGAGTTGACAGCATTAGGACTTACTATAAAAGATATGACTTGTTAATACTGCATAGGTTTATCACTGAGCAATTTGGTAAATTACCAACAATGGATATCACTTGTTTGCTAGCACATCTCATGGCCTACTAATATCTAATAATTAATGTACGTTCTCTATGACTAAAAGACATTACTATTAGTAAGAAACTAGTGAACGTTAGATATCTGAAACATAAATATTTAGATAGGTTAGGCAAATAATGCACAGAGTGTTTTGTAAAAAAAAAATCATTTTATTTGGTTGAAACTTGGAAGTTAGGCATATTTTTAGCAATTTCTTGCAAGAAATGCTAATACTTTAAAACTAAAAACTTTACTGAATGAAACGAATTTTCTGTTTCTATTAACTCAAATAATTCTCTTAAAATTACTAAAATGTCATGATCAAAACTAAGCTTCTTGGTAGTTGTTTTAACAAAAAATTATGGTTAATCAAACACATACAATACATTAAATTAAGATTTCCTATATTTTTAACTTTAGGCGTATACCTGAAATTCGCATTTTGTTACTTTAGCTACATCGAATTTGTTAGAAGAACACTTCACAGTAGTATATTTTGAAAAACATTTTTAATTACTTTAACAAAATTCGTTCTATTGATATAACTATATTAGATGTTCCGTAATGTTTGTTGCGTTAACCAAAATTTTAGTTAATCTCACAAGAATACCGTATAGTGAAGGCAACCATATCGTTTTATTAATTTAACAAAGCCAATGGGTTCACGTGTATAACAGTTTTCTTCCACATAGTAGCAAATACGTTAAATATAGGTAGGTATGTATTTCAGAAATCGCAGTGAAGATGGCGTTCCTTCCATTTCACACCAGTAACTAACACATAAGGCTCATAAAGCACAACAGTCAGAGTTAATAAAATATTAATCTAGCGCATTTACCAGTCAAACATACAATAGGAGTTGCGACTATTAAAGCAGCGATTGGCGGTGTGCAATGGCAATGATGTCAGTTAAACTACTTTTTGAGGGTTTTAAGTATATCCCACCTTATACAGATATTTTACACTTTATGTTGTGAATGAGATGATAAATGTACAATACCAAGATACTTGAACATTTCCCCTTGGAAAAGGGAATCAAAAAATGACCGATAGGTTGCTGTAGCAATAAAATATTATTAACTAAAAAGAAATTCTGTTTTGGCTCAACATAATTTTCTTGTTTAACACAACAAAAATTGTTACTTTGACATAACAGATATCATTTATTCAATTTAACTTAAAATGTGTATTTAACCTAGCAACTTCTGCTTTTTATTTTAATGAATTCTTTTGGTTAATTTAACATGAAATAGTTGTTTATTTTACCCGAACACTTATTGCCCTAATAATATTGAATGTTTGAAATAAAATTATCTTGATTGTTAAAACAATGCTAAAAATATTATCAAATCTACACAACTATTTTAACATTCGCATTTTGTTACTTTAACAATGATATTTGTTTGACTGTATTTAAACCAAATTTCGTAGTTAAATGCCGCGTTTTTTGTTAGATTAACACATGTCCTTTACGTGTAGTATACTGTTTAATTACTGCCTTGTTGTTTGAGAAATTACACGGTGATCTATGTTACCCATTGTTTCTCTTACTGCATTTTGCACCCGTGTATATTTAGATGTCTGCGACTGTGTGCGGTGTCTTTTAGATATTCCGACAGGAATAAATCCATTAGATAAGTCGAGAGATCGTACCAGGCAATAAGTGCTTCTGTGGTACCAATTCATTTATTTCCACAAATATTTATTAGGACCTCTGCTCTTAATGCCCAATTATGCGGCGGAGCCCCGTCCTGTTGAAAATTAAAAAGTTCCTCTCCTCCAAGTTTAAATTATCTAAGAAATCATCCATTACAGATCGTAGAATGTCAACATACAATTCTGCAGTAAGTGAACTGTTTTCTGGAATATAAGAAGTCTCTTACAACGCACTACGCGATACGTTTCTGAACTCTATCGACACAAAAGCGGATATCACAATCAACACGAACTTGGTATAGTTTTACACGCAAAATGCCAATTCCCTCGTTTCTAATTGCAAAGCCCTTTTGTGTTCTTACTTAAAGCCTCTCAGTTGACCATTATATGCCCCCATTTGTGCAGGTAATCTGCACGCGGAAATGCTAAGGGTTACCTAACACGACCGCGATTGACCTTGATTGCGGGTCATGTAAAAATCTCTTATTGTTTCTTATTCCTTCGAATAAAGAAAAAAACACACATTTTACGATTAATTACATAGTTTATAGGCAGTATAAAACTTAACATAATCTATTAAAGTGGTAAAGCGTGCAAGCTTACACTGTTGAAAATTTTAACACTTTTTTGACTAATTTAATAGTCAGCAGAGAGGTCCACACTCTTTTCGTGTTATTTTGTCGAGAACTATAGAAGTTTAAATTTGACGAGCAAAGATAGTCAAGTATTGTCTATTGCTAAGGGGTTATTTTGTCCAACTGACACGTGGAATTATAAAATACTTCTAGTCACATTTTATTTGATCTAGACTAGACAAATTTACTAGCTGTTTAACTAAATGAATGCGATCTATTGGGTGTTTTAACACCATTTTCTAAACACAACGTCTTTTTTAATATTGCAACTCCTATTTCTTAGTGCTATAATATTCTCTCTTTAAGACGTTTTCTCAATTATAAATATGCAAAACCACTCATTCACAAGTTTTGGTTTCAACTAAACGTACCAATTTTAAAATAATTTTTTGAGAACCATTATAAAATTAAGTGAATGTTTATGCTATTTGATTCAAGTCTAAACTAATTGCGTAAATAGATGTTCCCAATACATCTTTAAGATGTTGAATTTTTTTATGCCCACTGGAATTAACGTTTAATAACACGAGGTTACACTTTGCAAGTCAGTCACATTTGGTGGTTTGTTTGGATATGTTAATACGGAGAATCAAACACGAAAACAGATACACGTGCAATGCAGGTGGTGCGTATAATGCAATACTGTATTAGAATAGGTGGGGTTTCTATATCTCTATCCGAGGGAAAAATTCTGATTGGTTGACGCTTCTAAATGTCTAGAAAAATAGTCAATCCTCATATCTGAACAAAGAATTCACACGAAATTCTAGTAATTTCTGTTCTATTAAATACGCGTAGTCAACTCGTCTGGCAAAGTTTGGAAAAATCAACACTAAAATATTTGACTAGCGCAAAATTAACGCCAACACCGTAATATTTTCAACAGTGTATAATAAGTACTAAGCAACGTACGCGTTTAATGTAATACCTAATATTTTTAAGTTTCTTCTTATTTGGAATATGGCCGAATAATATAACAAACAGTTTTTTACTTCTTTGTAACCAAATGTAAGCATAATACGTAATTTAACTCCTACTTTCTTAAAAATAAAAACATCACAATTAAAGTTTACTAATCAATGTTTTAAAACAAAATTTTGTAACAAATTAGAATCTTTCAAACATGCCACACGGAATTATGACATTACATTACAGATTGTATGAAATATCAAAAACTTTTAAAAAAGAAGTTTTTCTTAAATTTATATGATTTATATGACACTTATGACATTTATTTTTGATGAACAAATGTTTTATACCGCATCTTCTTTTTTGGAGGAAAAGAAACCTAATTTGGAATGCCTTGATACTATGTCTTCATAGGGATTAAAAATGCATGTTATTTAAAAAAATACGTAATATTATGCCGAAAAAATTATTGAAAGGTATAGTCATAAAGTAAAACTGTATCACCTAAGTAAAAATAATAAACAAAAAATAGTGTTACGAAAAATAAATAAAAAAAAAACTAACAAAATGATAACTTAGTGTTTTTATCTTTTTTCATATATTTACTAGACATTTTATATAATAGTGAAAATTTGATTGAAAGTTACAATTATAAAATGAGAGCATAATAAAGTAATTCAAAAGCAATAAGCAAAAAATAGTTTTAAATAAGTTTTACATCCCTTTCTGATTGCTCTATTTATTTGTAATAGTAACAGCTTATCTCTCCTTTCAACTCTTAAAATTGTTTCTTTGATATACAATTACAAAGCCTATAGCCGGATAAGCTAGTGAAATCAGCTCCTGAAACAGCTTTATATACAGGCTGGGCCACTACATTCGCTTTAGTTTATATACGAACAATGAGTCACCCTGTATACTTCAAAATAATATTAAAATGTTGTCCTTCCAAACCTGTATAACCTTTAACAAAAAAAAATTGAAAATATGTTACATTTTCATTTTTTTTTTTGTTAAGGATTATACAGGTTCGGAAGGACCACATTTCAAAATTATTTTGAAGTATACAGGATGACCAAAGAAAAGTTACATTTAAACATCTTGAATATACCAAAAAAAACAACAGCGCTGATACAACCTCTAGGTGTATTTGGTTTTAGATTCTGGAAAAATTTTGTTAGAACTTTTTCTGATATAGTGATTCTTCTAAACTATGACGTAGACCTCCATCAGAGAAATAGCTGCAAATTAAGCTGCAATCGTTAACCCTCAATCAGTGTTCTTCACCAAGATTTTTCTAAATCTTCAAATACTCGTGGTATAAGAGTGGATACGTGGATGAAAGACTTAGGCCCTTTAAAACTCCTGTAGAGTTTTGTTTTGCCAAAGATGCAGAGTCTACACCCTTGTGTAGTATTAGTAATAAACCCGCAATTGTGCGTTTTTCGTGGTGCAAACAATATATGTGTTTTGAGCACTTTTATAACTACCATTATTGTAATAACTACATAGCTTAATTTTTAAGACGTATATGTATTGTAATACTGTTCGCTGCTGTAATTTATATCAATCAAATTACATTACAGTATGTAGCGTATTTAAGCATTAAGCACAGAATTAAAGAAACATTATAATCCTTATACAGTGTGTTCACGGGAACATTCTACAATAGCTAACTTTTTTATTTTTAGAGATACAGAGTCGGTTAAATGGAGAAAGTTCATGTACTTTTCCGTCTGCATTTCGTGCTATGGCATAAAAAACAAAAGAGCGCTTGGTTGTGAAGATACGACTAAAACATGTATTTTTTTAAATGGGACACCCGGTATATTTTTACATTTTTGAGTTTCTCTAGTCATTGGCTATAACAAAGTATAAAACGACTTTTCTATAAAATCACGATCACGAGAGTTATAAAGAAAATTACGCTCAGTTCATTCGAGGTGTTCACCAAACATTCTACAATGGCCAACTTCTTTGTTTTTTGAAGTTACAAACTATCACATGAAGGTGTAAATAGACAATTTTGTATTAATCGTGTTTTAAGTGTTGCCACTTGGGTGTAATCTTTCACATAAATAACGGAAACAGTATTTACTATACTAATTACAACAAATGGGAACTAGATATTAAACAAGAGCCGTGCCTGCTTCGGTCGCAATAGGACGTATTTTCTTCCTGTCCAATTCAAAGCGACCAACGAAGCATTATCTATTATAATTTCAAGCTGTAATTAGCTCCGCCAAGCGCACTCTTCGCGCAAGCAACTAATTTCTTTTTGGCAAGGTCTCTAAAATTTTCTGTTATACGGCAATTTTTCCCTCCTCGACAAGAGTTTGTTAACTCAATTTATTGTTTGAAATCGTATAACACTTCTGTTATACACATCAATACGCTCGTCGATATTTCATATCCTCAGATTGACAAACAAGTTTTTCTTTAACTTGTGTTTTTATTGACACAGCTGCATTGCAGTTTGTATTAAGTGTACTATTGTACGTATTTCTTCTTGAGGGAACTTGATAATATTTAATTTGTATTTTTGACCGGTCTGCTGTGACTTTTCCGCGCGTCGGCTGTTGTCTTTTTTGCCGTTTATACTTTTATATGTTATTGAGTATTTTCTGACAACGTACTTTTGTGTTTGTGTTTTGCATTTGTGTGCAAACACATAAACGTATTTGTTTGTCTTTTGTTGTAAAGTCTGTGGTACTTTTATATAAATTTTGACTGTGATATTCTTTTATTTATACATATCGTATTTTATTTATAAATTTTATTTGCATTGGCCCTCTTAACTGGCCTACTAAAGAGAGTGCTCTCTTTCTTCGACATTTTGACCGGGAGTGGGACCTTTACACCCACTACCCGGTCCATTTTATCTCACGGGTTTCACCGTTGAGTCTTATTGAATATTCTTACACTCCGCTACTGGGTCACACCCAGATTTGATTTTATCGTATTTTTCTGCAATTATCTCTCCTCACTTCTGAGGATACCTCATGGCTATGATGCGAACACCTCCTTCTACTCAAGGATCTATTCCTGCCTCAGCGCAAGTGGAGCGAATGGGAGATATTCCTATCCCAACGCACCCAAACATGAGAGATAGTGCCTTCCTGACACCAACTCCCTCAAAAAAGTTTACTCTTGAGGATATTGACAAATTTACTGACGTGGAGATACTCTCCTTAATCTCTAGTCTTCAGGAAGTTCTTAACAAACGTAATAAAGTGACAATTCTCGATTGGCAACGCGGTGCAGTTAATAATACTGCAAACCAATCACCGCCCCCCTCTCCAGGGGATTCTGACTCCCCCCTCGCCTCCATCACATCGCTGGTGGAGACGGTAATGGCGGACGTACACGATCTACCCAATCAGAAAAAAAGACAAGCGGCCTCTCCGGCTGAAATTGTTGAGACAGGTACTAATGGGAACTCTCTCCCCAAGGACACTGCCTCTGTTAAAAGTGGCTTGAAACAATCATCTGGGGCGCTTATACCCAACACTCCTAAACGGAGGAAGAACTCTAAATTCAACCTTAAGCAAAATCTCGATGCCATAGAAGTCGTTAAATCTGACACGCCCCCTTCTCGGGCGATAAACCCGCTAGGGGCAGAGAGCCCACCAAGATAGGTTCGCAGGCTATTCTTAAGCCACAGACAAGTAAGCCACAGTCAAATAAGCCCCAAACAGCTAAGGCTGGGGTAGTTATGTCCACCGACGAAAGAATACCCCCTGTAGTCATGAGAGACAAGTCCCGCTGGCCTATGGCGCGTCAGTTGATCGATAGAGCTGGTCATTGCTTTACTAAAGCGCAGAACATTCCTGATGGGATTAGATTGTATCCAACAAACGAGAGTGACTATAGGGGAATAACCAAATTATTTTCTACAAACGGTATCCCATACCACACTTATCAGCTCCCCTCTGAGAAGCTGCTTAAGGTAGTCTTGAGGGGAGTCCCTCAAGAATTAAGTGAGGAGACTGTTATGCAGGATCTTCAGAAGCAGGGTTTTGACCCTGAAGGCGTTACCCGGATGAGACGTTATAATTCAGGACAACCTATGCCTATGGTCATAGTCAGAATTGCCCGGGAACAGAAGAAGATTTACGAAATCACTAAGATTTTTGACATTGACGTAATTGCGGAGCCGCTCAAATCGAGGCCTGTGGTGGGCCAATGCTATAGGTGTTTGCGCTTCGGGCATGCGCAAAGCAGATGCACTGCCCCGGAGCGCTGTGTTAAGTGCGGTCAGGGTCACCGGGCCCGGGAATGTCCCAAAGCTCCAGACGCTCCCCCAAGCTGTGCTAACTGCGGCGGGGACCACCCTGCCAGTTATAGGGGATGTCAAAAGTTCCCCAAGTTAAAGATCGTTCCGTTGAGATCCGATAGGCCGGAGCCAGGTTCTACTCCTGGCCCGAATAACAAACAGGGCCTGACGTTTGCGCAGGCTACCTCCAAGACATCTAAAGTCCAACCACAAACATCTGGCCACAAGACCCCCACCTCTTTGGGGGGTGCGCGTGGGCGGGGGGCTGTCACTAATCCGCCGCCCCGCCCCGGAAAGAAAACCTCCGGTGCAAATACTTCCGGAGCGGTGTCGAATCGGCTGCCTGGGGGCGTTGACATCGTTTCGATGCTTGACGCCCTCCAGTCTCTTGCAGCATCATTGAATTCGGCGGTCAAACAACTAAAAGTGATTCTTCCTTTGGCCCCCGCCCATGAGTAGTCCCCCTGTGGGCCGTGGTTTGAGAGTTATGTCTTGGAACGCGCACGGACTCAAGCATAAATCGGGTGAGATCTCCGAGGCCCTTGAGAGATATGGGGTGGACGTCCTTCTTCTGGGGGAGACGTGGCTGAGGCCCTCCGACAAGTTTCAAATTAGGAATTACCGTTTCTATCGGTCAGATAGGATTGGTGGTGGTGGCGGTGGCACCGCTATTGCGGTTCGCCACAGCATTCGCCACAGTCTCATTCCACCTATTACCCTTCGTTCTCTTGAGGCGACGTCCGTACTACTGGAGCTGACGGGCAGCACCATCAAGCTCGTCTCCGTCTATGCTGCGCCCTCGAGGGGTTTTTGGTCCGACGACTATCGTGCTTTGTTTGACTCACATGTTCCGGTCGTGGTTGCGGGGGACCTCAACGCTAAGCATTCCTGCTGGGGTTGTAGGTCCTCCAATAACTTTGGTAAACTCCTCCTTGATCTCATAGAGAGTGAGAATTTGGTTTTACACCCGCCAGATAGTCCCACCTTTTTTCGGGGTGGAGCGCGGCCGGACATGCTTGATTATGTGTTGAGTAAGGACATTCCCTATCCTTTCCACGTTCAGAGTATATCTGATCTGTCGTCGGACCACAACCCCATTCTTTTTTACGATGGGGGCGGAGCCTGTTCCGGATGGCTCGTCCCTCAGGAGGACGATCAATTGGGATAAGTTCGTTGTCGGAGTGGTGTCCTCAGAGAGTGTACATCTTGTCTCCCCGCGTTCTGTCGGGGAGTTGGACGCTGCCGCAGAATCTCTCACAAACGATATAGTCTCTTCCATCAATGACGCTTCTACCTTCCGAGCCCCGGCTGGGGAGCGTTGGCTACCACAGGAGCTAAAAAATCTTATTAAAGAAAAGCGCGCTGCGGTTAAGCGCGCAAGAACTACCCTTTACCCGGCACATAAAGCCCTAGCGAACCTGTTTATAAAAAAGGTCCGCACGGAGATCGCAAGGTTCTCAAATGAGCAGTGGCAGTCTCGCCTAAAAATGCTTTCTGCTGGTGGCAAGACCCTTTGGAGGATCACAAAGTCTCTGAAACGCGGCAGGGCGAAATCCAACGCCCATCCCTTGCATGGTGCCCGCGGGTTGGTGGCGGACGATGTTGGGCGGTCCGAGGCGCATGCCGACTATCTCGAGTCGGTATGCGGTACCGCGCCCCTGAACTTGACTCCTCCGACGAGGAGGACACTGAAGTCGTCTCTTCCTTGACTACGGTAACTGGGGGTCACACCCCTTTACCTCCCACTAATGACACCGAGGTGTCGGCTATAATTAACCATCTAGCTGTTGGAAAGGCTCCCGGCCCCGATAATATCACGAACCGCGCCCTCAGGCATTTGCCTCCCACTGTAGTTGGGGCATTTGTAAAAATAATCAATGCTGTCTTGTTGCTCGGTTACTTCCCGTCCATCTGGAAGCATGCGGCCGTCATTGCTATCCCGAAACCAGGGAAAGACCACCTGTTCCCGCAAAATTATCGTCCGATTAGTCTTCTCTCCTCTCTTTCGAAAGTCGTTGAGGCAATTATCCTCTCGCGATTGCGCGATGAGCTGTTAGATATCAACCCTCTCCCTGACGAGCAATTTGGTTTTAGAGCAGGACTTTCAACCGATTTTCAGCTTTTTAAGGTTGACAGAAGCCGTCAGGGACAGTTTTGAGAGGAGAGAGACCACTGTGGCGGTCTTTTTGGATTTCGAACGAGCTTTTGACTCGGTGTGGCATGACGGTCTGCTCTACAAGATGGCAAAAATTGGAATCAGCCCCGGTATGGTGGGGCTGATTAGATCTTATCTGTCGGGGCGCACCTTTACAGTTAGGGTCGGTGAGGCTCTCTCCACCGTTCGCTCTATCGGGACCGGGGTTCCCCAGGGCTCGCTCCTGGGACCCGAGCTCTTTATCCTCTTCACGAGCGACATACCTAGACACCCGGCCGTCAACCTAGCTATCTATGCGGACGATACGGTGGTTTATGCCGCAGGTAAAAACGAAGCCATGCTTATCCGCAGGGTTCAGGCCGCGATCAATGACATTACTTCGTGGGCTGAGAGGTGGAAGCTGGGAGTGAATACTGGAAAGATAGTCGCAGTCCGCTTCACGCGGCGCAGAACCATCCCGGCGGACAGAATAGAGGTTGAGGGCGATATCATCCCATGGGCGAACCAGGTCAAATACCTGGGGCTCGTCTTGGACCGGGGCTTGACATTCCGTCAACATGTCAGTGAAATTAAGGGTCGGTTTCAGGCTGCGAAGATGCAATTGATGCCACTTCTATCCAGGCGAAGCGAACTTAACGTTGGATCTAAGCTTCTGCTGTACACCGCATGCCTGAGGCCAATCCTGACATATGGGGCGCTCGCCCTCTGTACCATGGCCGAGTCGCACCTCACCACCATGGAGGTCCTGCAGAACCGCATGTTGCGGCTCATCGTTGGGGCTCCATGGATGGTGAGGAATCAACAACTTCGCGACGATCTTAACATCTCAACAGTCAAGGATCATTTGTTGGAATTGGCTGCCCGGTCGTGGCTGAGGGCGAGCGAATCTCTCAACCCCCTTATTGCCCGTGTCATTGAGCCCCAGGATAAGCCTCCACCTAAAATCCTGGTCCGCCGAATACAAGATGTCATCGATCTGTCCGCCGTGCGGACTGCCAAGCTAAACCACTGATGATTTAATTGAGGCACGTCGCAGTTGGTGCCACTCCCAATCGTGTTCATGAACCTATTTGAACTTCCACCGGCGAGATATTGTGTACGCCACTATAATAAGATTAAAGTGCCATAGAGACCTGTGGTCTGGCACTGGAAAGATTACGTGACCGCTGACTGATAGATATTAAACAAAAACTAATTGTATATTAAAGTAAAAAGACAACAAGAAAATGTTTTAAATTTTTACTTCAAAATAACTGCCGTTATTTTCCCTGTAAACTTCTCCTAAACCCCTCACCACAAACTGCACTAAACTGGACGTACGTTTCGATAGCAAAGCTATCATCATCAGCAGAAACACTGAACTGTTCAACACATGAAACGCTATCGAAACGTACGTCCAGTTTAGTGCAGTTTGTGGTGAGGGGTTTAGGAGAAGTTTACAAGTGGCAAAACACGATCAATACAAAAGTGTCTATCTACACCTTCATGTGATAGTTTGTAACTTCAAAAAACAAAGAAATTGGCCATTGTAGAATGTTTTGTGAACACCTCGAATGAATCGAACGTGATTTTCTTTATAACTCTCGTAATCGTGATTTTACAGAGAAGTCGTTTTATACTTTGTTATAGCCAATGACTAGAGAAACTCAAAAATGTAAAAATATACCGGATGTCCCATTTAAAAAAATACATGTTTTAGTCGTATCTTAGCAACCAACCGCTCTTTTGTTTTTTATGCCATAGCACGAAATGCGATGGAAAAGTACACGAATTTTGTCCATTTAATCGACTCTGTATCTCTAAAAATAAAAAAGTTAGCTATTGTAGAATGTTCCCGTGAACACACTGTATACAGTGAGGTCGTAAATGGTTATTATTGTTACACATATGTTAGCTCTATTTGTACTGATTTAATTAACTGAAATAAGATATAGATGAGTACAAAATTTTATACTTTTTTAAGAAAATAGTATTAAAGAATGGCATATTTTTTGCAACATTTAATGCAACTGTGTTTGTATTCTGTCACAAATAATATGTTCAACACATTAGCCATGGTTAACTGCCATTGTACTAAACTACAATTTCACGCAGCATGAGAAATAATACATCATTTGAAATCATCGTCTTACATATATACCAAACGTCTACGAGCCTTTTCGAAGGTTCGTGTTTTAATAAATTTTGATATTGATTAGATTATTTAGGCACTTGTACGAAATTAATTATTTAAAATATTGTCCTACTTGAAGTATGCGTTGAAGTACTTGATGGTCTACGTGCTAAAAAGTCACAGAGTGTCAACTGTAAATCTACATATATTGCATGTTAAATATTTAGTTCTTTGTCTCGTGCGCCAAATTTGTTCGTAGTATGCGCACCTTTATGAGGAGGATATAGTTGCAGAATAATAAAGGACATTTTATTAAAAAATATATAAAATGCGAACGAATTAATTTAGTAAATACATCTGATAATATTTTATTACTTGATGTATATCAATATACATTATTAATTCTTCGAATTTGTTATATCCCATCGTTTTCTATGAGATGGTGCCTTTTTTTTTGAGAAATAAAACAAAAAAAAATTATTAAAAAATTGGGGTGCATGAGGTACCCCGTCCCCCATTATTAGATTTTTGCGAAAATTGCGGGCATGTAATGAGCTGCAAATTATGCTAAAGAAGTTTTTTAATATCTGTAATAATTTCGGAGACATTCCAAAAAAATTGAAAAATCGCGCAAACTTTGGAAGGGGGCTGTACTCCTAAATCGGGCGTTTCCACAGGAAAAAAAATGCGTTGTGCTTGTACCATGGTACTCTTTCAGTCTGTAAAGTTTCATTGAAATCGGAATTTGATACCTGCCGGTGTTCCCTTGTAAGTAGTTAGTTTTTATATTTTCAGTTCTACTTTAGTGATTAAAAAATAAATGCTTATTATACAGGGTATCCACGTAACTGGTTCATTAAAAGTTTATGATGTTCTATTATTTACTTATATTTGAGATTTTAGCACCAGTATCTGTTCGATTGGAACTATAAATGTAAAATACCTTAACCAAAATATCACTTCCGGTTGACCGGAAATGGATGTCAATTTTCTTATTTTAAATAGAATGATATAATTTTTTATTCATTTTTGGATTCTACAACTATAAATACGTCAGTTTTCATTAGCTATTCCTATAGCTTCACGTTCCCGTTTTTGAGTTATTTAAGTTTTTCTTTTTTTTTAGTCATACTCATTGCATCATTGAGAAATTAATATCTCGGTTAATACTGCAAGTAGAGACTCCAAATTTGCTATGTTATGAATGTAGATATAACTCTAAGAAACGGTAAGCACACTTTACATTCTACATACAGGGTGTTCAAAACTGAGGATCAAAGTGACATATTTTCAAATGCAGAAAACTCATTTTCTTTTTTTAAAAAGAACACTCTGTATTTTAATTCGGAATTAAGAAGTAAATATCATCCCCTATCACTTTATATGAGCATTCCCTATACCTATCTTTAATACATTTTGAGATATAAACGACCTTTTGTTAAACAGACTAAGTAGCCCTATCTTTGCGTGTTCGTAGCTGGCTCTGAATGGGATTAAGGTCAAATTCATTGACTAACAAACAACAAAAGTGTTTATGTATATCATTGCATTTACACAATACAACGCAATATTAATAGAAATGACTATTCGAACAGACATTCTGTATGGTTATTCAAAAATAATACATGAATTTGACGTGAATCCATTTCAGAGCCAGCTACAAACATTAAAGATAGGGCTACTTAGTCTGTTTAACAAAAAGTCGCTCATATCTCAAAATCTATTAAAGATAGGTATAGGGAATGCTCATATAAAGTGATAGGGGATGATATTTACTTCCTAATTCCGAATTAAAATATAGGGTGTTCTGTTTAAAAAAATTAAATTTTCTGCATTTGAAAATATGTCACTTTGTTCCTCAGTTTTGAACACCCTGTATGTTAGAATGTAAAGTGTGCTTACCGTTTCTTAGAGTTATATCTACATTCATAACATAGCAAAATTGGAGTCTCTACTTGCCAGTTAACCGAGATATTAATTTCTCAATGACGCAATGATTATGACTAAAAAAAAAACAAAAACTTAAATAACTCAAAAACGGCAACATGTAGCTATAGGAATAGCTAATGAAAACTGACGTATTTATAGTTGTAGAATCCAAAAATGAATAAAAAAATTATATCATTCAATTTAAAATAAGAAAGTTGACATCCATTTCCGGTCAACCGGAAGTGATATTTTGGTTAAGGTATTTTACATTTATAGTTCCAATCGAACAGATAATGGTGCCAAAATCTCAAATATAAGTAAATAATGGAACATCATAAACTTTTAACGAACCACTTACCTGGAATACCCTGTATTGTAGTTGTAAAATAACTTGACCTTTGTAAAGACGGATTTCCATTCGAAACGCTAAGAAACCATGTAATTTGAAACTAACTGTAAGATAAATTAAACATATGGCCACTATACTCATGAATTTTATTTAAAATTGTAAACGACTATTCAAAATTTGTTGAGGTTGACACATTCTACTGTTTATTATACCACACAAAATGTTCAATAAGAATGTTGCGTATTTCTTCCATACCTTTTTAGCCGATTTGGAACAGAGCGATCCGGAACAACTCTTGAGCTTTCCCCGGAAGCCGGTAGGGGGCGTCTGTTGCGTTTGTTCGCCAGCAGCCTCCGGTTGGCCGCTGCTGACCGAGTCTGTGTGGGCGAATGGACCGTTGGCAACCCCTTCTTCGGTGACTAGAACGTTGGGAGCCCTATTCCGCCTCGGATTGAAGATGGTCGGTATGTCTCCGTCTTTGGTCATTGTCCGGCGTTGCTCGACGGCCGTAGACGTGGCAACGTCACTGCTAGGAGCGTTGGCATCTTTGGAATGGCGCGAAGTGATTCGAATCGAGTCGATGGAGTCTACCGGAGGATCATTGAGCAAAGTCTCTGTAAGTAAAAAAGCGATATCGTCAATTAAAATGTAGAAAAAAAAACAATTATAGAAAGAAGTAATTATTTCAAGAAAAAAAACTAAGAATAAAGGGAATGAAGATATGAATTTTAAAGTTAACTCTAAATATTGTTATACTACCGCTGATATGGCAAAAGATTTCCGAACATGGTTTCTACATTTATTTATGTAATCATTGCCTTCAGATCTACGTAATGATATTGGCATTGTCAGGTACTTAAATTAATATAATAACATAATAAATTTATAGAGAGAGAATTTTTCATATTTTTTTTCTAAATATAGATAAAATATTCAATTAAAATATTTATTCCATATTTTAAAATTAATGTAAGCGCAATATTTTTTTCTAAAATATTTGTAAAATATTTATATGAAAATTGAGATCTTTTTATGCAATCTATTTTATTTGTCAAAATGAACTAAAATTGTTCTTGGTTATTTAGAATGTATAACGTCGATAACGAAAAGTTGAAACATACATAGAGTTGTCTAAAAGGCAAGAACTTGTTTTTTCACACTCACCATACAAGTTAATAATCAATAATTCTGGCATCTTTTAAGGCATACTGAAGGTTTATCAAATTAATCACTATTTTTTAATTGAAGTGTTCTAAATAAAAAACAAACGTATTTACTATCATTTTATTTGAATAAGGCAATAAAAATGAAAAATACTCATTTTTAAGTCTAGCCTTGGCTGGTGCCAGGGCTATGGTTATGTGAGTGCTAACATACCCACGGAGGACGCACTGGCCTTACTTCCAGAACTTGGACTACAAGAAGACATCATTGAATTAGTGAAACTGTGCTTATCCACGACATACTTTTTGTATGAAGGAAAATACTTCGAGCAGAAGAACGGAACAGCAATGGGAAGCCCTTTATCACCAGTAATAGCCAACTTGTTTATGGAAGCATTTGAAGACGAATCCCTAAGTTCCAGCGATATGAAACCCAAGTGTTGGCTGCGATATGTCGACGATACTTTTGTTATATGGCAACACGGAGAAGAAAAACTACAACAGTTCTTGGAACACATAAACTCACAGCACCCAGCCATCAAGTTTACCATGGAGAAAGAACAAAATGGAAATCTCCCTTTCCTGGATGTTATGGTTAAGAAAACAAAAGAGGGAATGCTACAGCACGCAGTATTTAGAAAGAAGACGCACACCGATAGATATCTGCATGCAAGATCTCACCATCATCCGATGCAGAAGAAGACATTAATACAAACATGCTATCCAGAGCCGAAACCATCAGTGACGAACAACATCTTACCAGTGAAAAGATACATTTGGAGAAAGCACTAAAGAAGAATGGTTACACTGACATCGACATAGAAGAAGACGACACTGGAGACAACTACAGAACCACGAAGAGGGATGGCGTGTTTACCTTACATAGCAGGAGTCACCGAAAAAGTAGGCCGAATTTTAAAGAAACGTAACGTGCAAGTACGCTTCGGGACTGCAACGTCGATCCAGCAGTATCTACCGACCGCAAAGGATAAGATACCCAAGTGGCGTACAGAAGGTATCTACAAGATAACATGCCAATGCGGACACTGCTACGTCGGACAAACAGGAAGAGCCATCGACATAAGAATAAAAGAACACGAGAGGGACGCAAGATTAAGAAGGACCGAGCAATCAGCGGTGGCAGAACACATGCACGACACCGGACACAAAATGGATTTCAATAATGTAAAAGTAATAACTACCACACTACGGAAAAGGACTCATCAGGGAAGCCCTAGAAATAGAGAAGAATAAAACCATTAACAGAGAAGAAGGGTACCACCTTAGCAACACGTGGAAGAGCCTACTACGAACCGTCACGGTCAATGGAGCGGAAACTACACGGTTGGATGCACCAGGGGCGTATATAAGAAGAATGTCGGACCATGGAGAATCAGTTCAGTTATCCTGAAGAAGCTGTCAGTATGAACAGCGAAACGTCGAGCGAAAGTTTTGACACACGGCGAAACCCGCAAGAAGCTGTTAGTTATAGTTATTTTAGGTTTTACTTGAAATGCCCTGTATTTGTGTATTTCATATGTAAAATTTTAGCATCAAAGATATCCGAATAAGTAATAAGTATTAATTAACTGTAAGCACTTTTAATTAACTGATTAATATTTTTAACATGAGCAACGAAAAAATTCTTTCATGAATTATTAGAACGATTCCTCTTATGAGAAAATAGATTTGATTTTTAGTGCTAATTCTCCAGCTCGAACGAAAAATGCTTTTCAAGATAAATTACCCAGATACGTTCAGCTTGGCACGCTACTGAATACATCCAGCTACTACAGTATCCAGGAATTCCATAACGAAGTTGTCAGAATCATCTTGGAAACAAAGCTCATCTGCCGAGACCTTAACCTAAATGTTTCAGATGCAAATCCTCTTTCGCCCATAGAAACGCAAGAGGCCATCATCATAAAATCAATACGCTTTTCATTATTAATAGGATATGCGGAGAGATTGTGGGTTACAACTTCTATAGCGGTTGCCAGTAATTTAATTATTTTAACCTTCCTGTTGGGAATTACAATATATGATAGCGGTGGAAAAGTTTACACTAAATAAAACTAAAAGCTGTTATTTTTGACTTTATAATTCGATGTACAGAAATACTTTTCACCTTCAAACATCTAACACTAACGACCGTTTGCACCGTCTGTGATTAACATTTTAATTAACTAATCAAAGATTAAATTTAATTACGAATTAAATATGAATAGGATTGCACCGAACAAATTTAATTAATGATTAGTTAATTAAAAAGTTTGCGACAGAAATATAGGTTGGTAGTGCGTTAAATTTAGTTTTTAGTCAAAAATTGTATTTATATTGGGAACACTGTTCCGCCATAATGAAAATTGCCGCTATGCGAATGCGCGATTTTAAGCGGCATTTGAAAGTTATTGGAATTTAAGCTGAAGAAGATTGCTACAGAATTAGATATTGAAATAAAAAAAGTTGAGTAGTAGTTTTAAAATGGAAATTAATATGTGAATGCAGGTTTTTTCTTTTCATTATGCAATTCTTTTATTTGTTTCTTCTGCAAATGCTCCAATTTTTGATACTTTATTTGACCTCTGCTATTACTTGTTAGAATTATTTTATTATTACCATCATTTCCTTATATATTTTGTTCCTTTTATTTAATAAATAAATAGTTAATTACATACACAATATTTCTTTTAAAAAAATCAAAGTGATAATGCATTTAGAGTAAATAAAATATATTTCCTTTATACAAAAACCAAAGAAACCAAATACAAAAAAAATGTTCAAAAGTTAATTTCTATATAGCAATGAATTACAAATTGTTGAAATAATCATTAATTAATAATGCCTGTGTCGCAGCAGGTACATCATCAACAGCGTCATAATTAATCTTATGAAGTTGTCTATTTAAAATTTCTTGATTTAATTTTTCTTCAATGATTTCCTCTTCACTCACATTTATGGCTATATTGTGCAATACTGAGGTACCAACAATTCTTGCTATAAAGGTATCCAGCTTTAAGCGACAACCATATGCCAGTATTGGAAAACATTCTTCTTAGAAACCTGCTTTCAATGACATTCCGTTGTGTAATATAGCTTTCATTATAACGATTTTTCACAACTGCTTCAGAATTTAACAGTGGGGTCAATAAATATGTTTTTGAGGCATATCCACTGTCGCTTATGGAAAAGAATGGATCGTTAAAGTGTGTATTCCCTGGCCATCGTACTACGATATCCATTATTTTTAAATTAGCATCATATAAAAATTGTGAATTTATAGAAAGGTATCCTTTCCTATTACGAAATACCTCCAGGTCATTCCCAGCTGAAACCACGAGTAATCCTGAAATACATTTATTGTTAGTTTTATTTCGGGAATTAATTTTTGATTTACCTTGGACTTTCTAAAACCCTGCCAAATATACATTTCTTGCATGCCGCTATTCCTTGTCCTAATCTTCAAAGTGAGCACTTTAATTAGCTAGCTATTTCAATTTACAGTCACAGATATTTGTATTATAACCAATAACCGCATAACATAACCTATAATCGCCTACAAACACGATGTAAACAAAGAAACTACGCTTGCGCCAACTTTAATTATGAGTTAATTCGTACCTTGGGTACTGATTAAAGATAATCACGAATTAAGGATTTAATTATTAGTTAAGCAGTCGGTGCAGGAATTTAAACTTTAATTATGATTAATTTTAATTATAACTTAATCACAGACAGTGCAAACGCCGTAACTATTATCTGTTGTAATTTTCATGCTATTCCAGCTAGAAAAGAAAAACGAACAACCAAAATTATTAACAAAGCTCCTCTAATTCCAATGACCTAATTAACTCTAGCTTTCAAAGCAGCTTTTGTTACACAGATTCAGAGAAAGAAAACAGAGACAAAAAGACTACAAAAACTACACGGGTAGGGTATTTTTGCACATTCTTTAAACTCACAAGAAGAAATACACAGCTGTTTACTCTGCCAACATGTCCTTATCGATTTCTTTTAATTAGTCCAGGAAATTTCTCGCAAACAATGGGACGACAGACGTTGAGAAAGGCAAGCGCCCGAGGTCGGATAGAATCTCTTCTCAAAAACAAAGAGGTTTTCTTATAATTTGTAGTAGTTGTTAACATACCAGCATAACATAATTAGGATGTTAATATGAATATATTGTTGGGTTATCTCTGTTTTAGCTGACGATAGGAACGGCAAAATAAGTTTTTAACTTGAAGGCCCTATTGTTATAAAACATTAAAAAGCACCCCAAAAGTAGCGATGGGTAGAATTGAGGTTCCCATTCGGTTCGAGAACTTTTATACTCGGATTATTTATGTAGTACCTTATGCTTATTTTATGTTTTTTCTTTTTTCGTGAGTTAACGGCTGGTTGCTATATAATGAATTAATTTTTTTAAACAATCAAACTCTTCATTTTACGTTTCGACAAACTTTATTACTGTTGTCTTCCTCAGAAAATTGTTTATTATAATTAAATTTTTATCTAAAATTAATAAACGTTATTGTCATTACCTTATAGAAACTATGTACGAGTTTTTTACTTACACATTTAGGGACAATCACATTGACATTTTAAAACTTATTTAAAAATTACATTTTTATTAAAATTACTGAAACATGTTGTTAGTCAATTTACAAACTACTGTGGACTGGACATTTTAAGGGCGCGTACCGTAATTCACAAATAGCAACCAAATTCTCGGTTTTGTGTCCCGAATTCCTGAAAATTATGATATTTACGGAACGCGGTTGCTGAAGTTTGGTTATTTTAGTTGTCACCAAAACAACCTTGCTCATTTTACGATTTTCTGATTTTTCTATTCCCTCCACTGCGGAAACATAAACGCACACCATAAACATAACCTACATTTTAATCTATCTGTAATTTGTATCACTCTGTATCCTACTTTACAAACCAGCAACTTGTGGAATATTTACATTGTTTTATAATCATTAATCACACAAATCACCTTGCGATCGCGTTAAGCAATGGTAAGTATACTTATTTTTGTAAATTATTAAAATATATAGTAACTATAAGTTTGTTCGCGTCGCATGAACTATTTGCACTTTTTAGAACTTTTGTATGCAAAAGTGCATAATAGTGCAAATAGTTCATGCGACGCGAACAAACTTTATGTATATACCATTTCAGGATACTTTTGTTTGTGGTTATTGTAACGAAAATTTGTTTACACAAAATTTGGCCGAAGCAACACATACTTGTTTCATTAATTATGAAAAGTTAGTTCTAGGAGACGATAATAAAGTTATAGGATTGGAAGTAGACGGTAACCAAATTGCTTCTGCTTCTAAAGAAAATTTCAGTCATAATAACATAGATCAGAATCAGAATCATAATGAAGGTTGTAATAAGTGGAGTGAGAATGATGTCAAGCTACTAATTTTAATATATAATGAAAAAAAGCACTTGTTTTCTTCACCAGAATATAACGCTAAACAGGTATGGTTTGTGCAATAAAGTGACTTTCAAGTGGAAGTATACTATCAATTTACAGGTGTGGAAGATAATAAGTGGTGAATTAGAAGAATATAATGTGTTCAAAAATGCACACAAATGTGATGAAAAATGGAGGAACTTAAAAAATACATATAGGAAGACATTAGAACATAATAAAAACAAAACTGGTAATTCAAAAATAACATGGAAATTTTTCGATGATTTCCATGAAATCTACTTTATAAGTCCCGAAATAAATCCTTCAATGACTATCAGTTCCACAGGAAAAATTACAAAGCGTGAATTATCAACAACAGACGAAGACATTCTGTCAGATGATACAGAGAGCTCATCTGTTCAGAATAAACAAGGAGGGAGTAGCAGGAATAATGCTTCTATAGATGCTGGTGCAAAAAGAAAGAGAAAAGAACGAATATTAAAAGAAAAATTGTTACTACAGCTTGATGAAAAAAAGGAAAAAAGACACAAGGAGAAAATGAAACTAAAATTTATTTTAATTGGTTAAAAAATAATTACCGACAAAAGCAATGAATTTACTACCTTCTTTTTTAAATATTATGTTTATATATTATTTATGGTTGAAGTATTTTAAGTTATGAAGTTTAGAAGTTAAAGAGGACTGGCATTTACGAAATAATCTTTAAGTGTATTTTGAAAGTTTAGTCATGTTTATATGTATTATATTATTTATGGTCGAAAGTGTTTTAAGTTATGAAGTTTAGAAGTTGAGGACTTGCATTTATGAAATAATCTTTAAGTGTATTTTGAAAGATCAGTCGTAGAATTGAATGTTTTATTTCTTTTTTATCATTCGTTTTTATTTAACAAAAAAATTATTTACTTTTCAAATAAAACAAATGAAAATACATGTATTACAAATTTATTTCATTAAATTAAATGAGTTACAATTTTTGTTATTATTGCCTAGCTAAAACAGCGCATATTTCGTCTCTCTTCAAAAAGCCTTGTTGTCTAACTTGATTCTCACAAATTGTTCATTGTCATTTTGATTCATTTGATTTTCTTCAATTTCTTCTTCAATGTCAAAAATATCATCCTTTAATATGCCAATGTTGTGTAGCACACAACATGCGATAATATATTTTGGGATCCAATCCATTAGACGAACATCTAAATACTTCAAACGTCTCATTCTGTTCTTTAATAGAGCAAAAGCCCTTTCTATTGTATTTCTTGCTGCTGATAATTTGTGATTGTAATTGCGTTGTATTTTGGGTCAAGCGACCATTATCTTTATATGAGTCATAAGATTTTGCACGCAAGGATAAGCTTGTCTCCAACGAGATGTGAATTTTGTGGAAACTTTTCTTTCTGTCACATCCATTTAAATAATTCCATACTTCACTTTTTGCGTAAAACTTCTGGCATAACATCACAGATCAACCTCTCCAGCATAGGCAATGTGTAAAAAGTAGTTTATGGTCACAAATCCCCTACATATTAATGCCTGATTAATATACAAATATAGATTTCAATGTAACCACTATACCTGCAGAATAATAGCAGGAAAATTCTTTCTGCATATATATTATCAACCATATTCTTTTGGTAGAGGTATCAGTATATATGTCCCGTCAATTGCTCCTACAGTGTTCGGAAATCCCATTCTTCGAAATCCTTTAACTTCAACAATATATTCATCAGTAGGCCATTTTATTATTATTGGACTCAATTCCAATAAACTATTTGTTACTCGCCGTATACATCTTTGTGCTGTTGCTCTTCCAACATTGAATCTGCCACATATGGAACTACATTTGTTTATTTTATATGTTGCTAACCTACCTTATCTATGTTGCTAACATAGGAAATAAGACCTACCGAAATGAATCTGGTGTTGAAAAATACCAAATTGATTTTGTAATTTTATTTTCTATTAAAGATAAAATATAATCAAATGTTGTCCGGGACATTCGAAAATTCTCTCGAAACTCTTCATCACTTATTTTTCAATTACTAGCTCAAATTCTTCAATTTTTGGTCTTCCTTCTTATAACTCTTACTTTAAGACATATACATGGAATAGTATATAAAATAAGTACCATTATCTGATGCAAATAAATATTTGATATCGATTTCGTCCTCACTACTATCTCCACTACTTTCATCACTCATAAGTAGTTCTTGGATTATAAATTGCTCGCAGCATTTTCTAAGCAGTGCTCTTAGTTCCACAAAAGTAATGCTAATGCAAATATGGCGTGAGTCATCCAGTAAAACTACATTGGAGGTTATCTTTTAAAGTGCTACAAAACAAAAAAAAAAAAAACTTGACATCAACCAACGTTGTCCCGTAAATTTCTGAAATTAATCGGCAAATTCGCTAAATAACCGCAAATAAACCGCAACTAACCATTTGGTTACAATTTTATATTTACGGTACGCGCCCTAAATTCAAACTGCCGAACATTATATTTAAAATAACACGAAAGGCGAGCTCAGCGATGGGCTTTTTTTATTTTAAAATTGTTATACTAAAAATTGTTGTTTATTTATTTCTTTACCTACATATATTAACGGCGAAAAGTATGTTTAAATGATTGGTGCATAAATTTTTGATAAACTTTCTATTTCTGTTTTATCGTTTACTGCGTTTTTATGTTTGTTTATTTGGATCATTTTTAATATGCAACGCGCTTTATAATTTCTTTCCTTATTTAAAATACTTGTATTATTGAAATTAAATGTATGACCTATGTTAATTGTATGTTTTTTTAGAGCAGTGAGATTATTCTGATATTTATGACCTTTTATTCTATTATGAAGTTGTTGTGATGTTTGTTTTATGTACACACCATTGCAATTGTTACAGGGGATTTTGTAAACTACATGACTTTGGTTTTGTAATGGAATGCTGTCTTTTAATTTTGAGAAACCAAATTTCAAATTATTGTGGTGTTGTGTGCAAGTTTTATATTATGTGGGTTAAGTATTTTATTAAGTTTTTCGGACAAATAAGGAACGTATTTGGATGCTAAGATATTTGAAGGTATTTGGGTTTGTGTTTTTTGTGTTATTGACCTAGCTGGTGTTATAATATTGATGTATTTTGTTTTTAATGGTTTTTTGAATTAACGTTAAGGGATAGTTATTTTTTTTGTAAATTGATTTTTTACTGTGTTTAAAATTTCTTTCTATATTTGGATTGGTTAATTGTAATGGATCTATTGATTAAGGCAGACATAAATTTTCTTTTATAACTAAAGGGTTGCGGCAGAATGGAAATTTAAATAACGACAGAAAATGATGGTTTGTGATATAATTTGTCAGAATTTATATTATTTCTCGTATCAAGTATAGATCTAAATAATTTAATATTTGATTTTTTTCTATTTCGAGGTGATAATTGTAATTTCGATGAAAGTCGTTGAAAAAACTGATGAGAATTTTTGATTTTGTTTTCCGGAATACACACTGAGCAATCGTCACATACCTTTTATAAAAATGTTGGTTTAAATTCTTAAATTGTGTAATTACATGTCTTTCGAGGTCTTCAAGTACTAATTGGTGCTTGATATGGGGAAGCCCATTGCGGCAGCCATATATTTGTTTTGTAAAATTTATTTTGAAAAGAGAAATAGGTTGTTGACAAAGTGATTTCAAGTGCATTCAAAAATTCATCTAAAGTGTAATTTCTGTATGTGGTTGAAGTTTTTTCCAATTTTTCTTACCAATATTTAAAGCATAATTCACTGCGGTATTTGGTGTAATAGAGACTACATCAAGCGAAATTTAATCTGTCATTATTTTTTATTTCTGTACTGTCAATAAATTTTTTTATATCAAATGAATTTTTCAAATAATATTCGTTGTTATTAATTTATGTTTGAGATTGAATTGGCCAGATATTTTGATATATTGTAAAAGGGACTTTGGATACAGGAAACTATTGGCTAAGTGGGACATTTTTTTGTGGAGTTTGGGGAACCATATATTTTAGGTGTATGTGCATTTATGGATTTTTAAGTTTTTGGCTTGTTCTGTTAGATGTATAGCCTCTTTTTTCCCAAAGATTAACTAATTCATTTTCCTTGTTGTTGATATTTTAGGGTAGGGATCTTTATTAATGATTGAATATGTTTGTGGTATCATTTAGAATTCTAGCATCTTTTTTTCATAGTCGTTGTTTGTAATACTGACGGTTTTATTGCTTTTATCTGCTTTGGTTATTAAAAATGTGGGATTGTCTTTTTTGAATTTTTTAGTTAATTTAATTTGTTTTTGGATGAGTTTTTTGATTTATAATCTGAAGTGTTTTTTTGATGAATTCATAAATTGTTTATTGTATTTGTTATTTTGCTTCTAATTTGGGTTTTATTATTGTTCTGGAAGGTGGTTATTGCCGATTCAATATTTTGCATAATGTTGTTTTATGGATGTCTTTTTCAAATTTTTGATTCGGTTTAGTCTAAAAATTATTGTAAGAAAAACTTGGGAACAACTTCAACCAATACAGAATTACCTTTAAATGGATTTTTGAATGATTGAATCCCCTTATCCACAGATATTTCTCTTTTCAAAATCAATTTTTACAATATGGCTGCGCAATGGGAGTCACCCATATCAAGCACAATTAGCTAATTAGTACTTGAAGACCTCGAAACATCTAATTCCATTTACAATTTTAAACCAACATTTATAAAAGTAGTGGCGGTTTGGTTAGGGTTGTATTCCGGAGACAAATTACAAATTTCATCAGTTTTTCTCAACGGTTTTCATCCAAATTACATTTACCTTGAAATAGAAAAATCAAATTTAAATTATTTAGATCTTACCTTATTCGAAAAAATAATAAATTCTGACAAATTATTCTCACAACCAACATTTTCTGGTCGTTATTTAATTTTCATTCTGCCCACCCTTTAGTTATAAAAAAATGTTATGTCTGCCTTAATCAATAGACCCTTACATTAACCAATCCAAATTATAGAAAAGAATTTTAAACACGTCAAATCAATTTACAAAAAATAACTATCCCTTAGTTATTCAAAAAACATTAAAAACAAAATACATCAATATGATAACAGCAGACAGGTCCAATAACACAAAAACACAAACCCAATTACCTCAAATATGCTAGCTCGCATACGTTCCTCATTTGCCGAAAGCTGAATTAAATACTTAACCCACATAATATAAAACTTTACACAAGAACCACAATAATTTGAATTTTGTTTCTCAAAATTTAAAAGACAGTATTGCATTACAAATCCAAATCATGTAGTTTACAAAATCCCGTGTAACAATTGCAATGGTGTTTACTGGAAAACATCACAACAACTTCATAGTTTAATAAAAGGTCATAGAGTTCGAATAATCTCACGGCTTAAAAAAACATACAATTAACATAAGTCAACATTCATTTCCAATATACAAGTATTTTTTTTAAATAAGGAAAGGAGAATTAATAAGCGCGTTGATATTAAAATGATCCAAATAAACAAACATAACAACCGCAGTAAACAATAAAACAGAAATAGAAAGTTATACAAAAATTTATGCACCAATCAATTTAAAACATACTTTTCGCCGTTATATATGTAAGTAAAGAGATGAAATAAACAACAATTGTTCAAGTTTTAACCAATTTTAATAATAAAAAAAGACCATCGGCTGAAGCTAGCTTTTCGGTTATTTAATGTAATGCTTCGGCGTTGAATTTAAATTGTTCATGTCCCACAGTAGTTGTAAATATTGTAACAGCATGTTTCAAGAATTTTAATAAAAATTGTAATTTTTAAATACGGTTTAAATGTCTAGGTGTGATTGTCCCTAAATGGTATGATAGTAAAAAACTCATAATAGTTCTATAGGTAATGACAATAGTTAATTAATTTTATATGATAAACAATTTTTTAATTTATAATAAACAATACTCTCTATTTTAAGTAAGAACAACCAGTGAATAAAAGTTTGTTCGAAACGTAAAATGAAGAGTTTGATTGTTTAAAAAAAATTATTTCATATCTATA
>RXPK01000098.1:1397671-1425025 GCA_004143645.1 Protaetia brevitarsis | reverse complement strand
GTTGATTCGACACACAAATTTTGGATGACACTGTATATTTGACAGAACAAATAAATTCAAGATAATAAAGATACAATGACTTACAATAAAACTTAACTCTGTTAACATAGATTACGATGATAATATATGAATTGGTTCGGGTTTTTTTTCTTTTAACCTGTTATACTTAGTAATAAATATAAACTTAATAATGATAAAATTCCGAAATATAGATGTTTCATGCTTAATATCTACTTAATAATGTTGGCCGGAAGGTTTGTTCATATGCTGATCGGATTTAGAAAAATTAATAAAATAAAATAATGAAATATTATTGGTGCAAAGAAAGAATACTAAACTATAATCTACAACTTAATGGTAATTTTCTAGAAGATG
The DNA here is from genome assembly GCA_004143645.1 of Protaetia brevitarsis. NCBI lineage: Eukaryota > Metazoa > Arthropoda > Insecta > Coleoptera > Scarabaeidae > Protaetia > Protaetia brevitarsis. Next base: position 1,424,650 of record RXPK01000098.1, on the reverse strand, counting down.
GTGAATGGTCCGTGATGGGTGTTGAGCGCGTTGGCTGTGTCAGGCGTGTCCCCTTCAATTCACGATCTTGATTTGTCTCCCAAATTGAGTCTTCGTTCACCCTCTTGGTTTCACTCACGCCAAATAACACTAGTAGTTGTGGTAGATAGTAATTAGTGATCCTAATATGGCCATTAACAAAAATGAAATGCCGGCTTGACGCTCGTTTCAAAACCGTTTCAGAATATCGATGCAATGGACGCAACTCTCCTGCGTCCAGGTAACACGAACAAATATGCACTCATATAGAATTCTCGCGCACAAATCCCCAACGTGTTATATTAAATTTATTTGCACGGAGCAACTTGAACAGCGGTCTAGGATGGGTTGTGCCTGGCGTCTCCTACTTAGCTAGCGGGGCGAAGTCGGATTCAACGTGAACAAATAAGTCTGACAAACTTAACAATGGAATTAATTTACACAAAGAAAAGTTTAAATGAATTAACCTTGAACTAATAATGAAGACATAAAAAGCAAAATTTACTGACAATGAATTACTAATTAATTGGAAATAAATAAGGACATTAAAGTTTGCTATCACGGTAAGGATGCGTTGTGACGAGCACGGAGTTCGATAAACCTCATGCTAGAGTGGCGTTGCAGGTCTAATTCTTAAAACAATAAATGAAATAATAGTATAATAAAAGACAAGTCTTCATTTTGACGTCTTCAAAGTACGAATTCAGAGATTAAGAAACGAGTGGCTAGCCACGAGTTTTCTAACTGAATGAGTGCTTTAATGTCAAATGAAACGTGTCTTTATGGCTATTTTTTGCAATTAGTTTTAAAATTTCTCTCTTTCTAAAAGCAAAAACACAGAAAAAATTGATAAATCTAGGGAAATTTTGTGGCGGTGTGTCACCAGTGTCACCTTGGTTTGGCACAGAGATTTACAATTGACAAGTTAATTTAAATTAGGAACATTTTGAAAATTTGTTATACTATTATATTACTAAATAACTATATTAAATATTTAATATGAGTTCTACAACTTTTTCATGAACCCGCCTGAAATACGCAAATTGCTGAAAAAACCATTAAATAATTTACTTCCGGAGAATCGTACACTATGTATCAAAAGCGATACAAAAATTTGAAAAAAGGTGCAAAAGAAAAGGAAAATTCTCTATATGTCTGAGAACGTCTTACTTGCTTATTTTGAAATGCTACGTAAAAGAATATAAATCGTCATCATTATGGTCGATTTTCGATGTTTTAAAATCGTTTTAAATGTACAAAAAATGTGATATATCAAATATATGAAACTTCAAGCATTATTCAAAACGGCTATCTAAAGGTTAACAAACAAAAAAATCTACAAATTTTAGAAGAAGAAGATATTCATAAGATTTTGAAACAAGCCGATATAAAATATACTTAGCTATAAAGGTTAGTGTTGGATTTTATTTCGGTACTTTTTTGTAAATTCTTTATATTCTAGGTTATTTTGAATAATAGGAATAGATGGAGCTGTAGGCGAGAAGAATCTAAATTAATATATGTGGGAAGATCTGCAATACAATTCCGATTCCATTATAGTCACATACCTAAAACAAAAAACAATGTCACCAGAATGTTCGCAATGACTGATGTAAACTGCATCGAACTTATAAAAAAATATAATAATCTGCCCGCCTAAAACAGTTACTCACAAACGTTTTTTTCTAAACTTATCGTCATGGCTGCTTAATTAATAGCCCTATCGGTATTAACACCATGAGAATGTTCCTAAACAAATTGCCAGTTTTCTTCATTTACAGATCCTCATCTTATAACAGGACATTGTTTTAGAAGATCCAGTGCGGACACATATAGCAAATACTGGAGGGATATTTTAACTATAAAACGAATAGGTGGCTGGAAAAAGCACGGCTGTTGCTGAAGTTACGTTGCCTCTTCTATAAAATAAATTGATGTGGAAATATGTTGCACAGGAAAATAATGTGAATTCCTGGAACTTCTGGAAATGGTTAACAGTTTGATACTCCAACAGAAGCAATATCACTATCGCAGAGAACGATAATTTTCAACAGAATGTTTCTACTGCACACGGTATCACTATCACTTCGAAAGATGCAATGTGACCAACTTAAAATAAATCTGCTTAAATGTTCCATTTCTATTACGCAACTAGTGCTGTAATAGACCCTATTGCGGCACTAGTGGAATAAATGGTATGGTTACGGCACTAATTGCAAAAAAATCTTTAAATAAAATCTAAAAATGAAGCGATCGAAATCCAACGGCAACAAGTTATTTGCTTCTCAGCGTCAGCTATATTTTCAACTGTTCGTTTTAATGATCTACCACTACTTGGTTTTCGGGACACAGACCCTGTTTTATGGAATTTTGCCACGGAATCTGTTTAGTGTTCGTGTGAATCTCGTTAGTGAAAGTAATTAAACTTTGCTGGTTATCTAAGCAAAATTGTTTACATTTCGCTGAGATATTTCAATAAATGCTGCTAATTGAATTCTTTACGGTGTGAACAAGTCGGATTTGTAACCAACATTAAAAATAAAAAGAAAAAAACTGCTTGTTAAGATAAGATATAACTCTTTGCGTAATGTACTCCCTAATTTTTTTGCGTGCACTTATCCAAATTAAACATGTTATTACTCGGAGCGCACGGAAATAATTAACTAATTACGAGTAAAGGGTACGCTGTACGTCTCCCCCATTCGTTTCACCTTAATTGCGGTAATATTAATTTTCGTATTCCATCACGAAGTTGTAGTGAAGGTGAGTCCCACAGTCGATCTTGTCTACTGATGACGGTACATACTCGCATCTGTCGTGCAAGTCTCGGAGTCGTGTCGTTGAACCACCCCTTTTTTACACGCTCGTTAATTAATAATGTTGTCTGAATATGAAATCGATATGGCGGACGCATACACGGATGCAGTTGGCAACATGTGGCAACTATCTTGACGGTCTCTCGTATATAATATGCACTCCCATGCAATATGCAGCTGTATAGGAAGCAGAAGAAGTTCAGAAATTAACGCGCTGACACTGCATGTGGCCTTGGGTGTTAAAGTGCATCAAATACGTCATCAAAATTAATGGATTATATGTGCACCAGGATATCAGACTGCTGTGAATTAGTTTATCTTATAAAAACAAAATCCTGGAATGCTTTCTTAATAAGTAGCTCTTATTATTATTATTATTCTTAAATAAAGGTGATCAGTGATCATTTTTATGTGTACCAATTACCAAAGGAATATTTTTAATAATAGTATCCCAAGTGCTTGCCAGATTGTCGATAATTTAATTAAAATTGCACAAGAAGAGATTTTAGCAGACTTTCCCATAAGAAAATTTAAATGGTACAAATAAACGTAATGTCTTTTCTCCCCACCACTTTGGCAGAACACTTTGACTTAAGTTGAGATTACATTATCAAAAAGTCGACAATAACAATGCTGTGTTCCAATATCTGTTCCAGGTTATACTATGACGTTAGTTTGACGTACATCGCAACTTACGATTGGTCAGATACTCTTATGGTACATACTGCTATGTACTGATTGAAATAAATGAAAAATGCAAAAGAAAATAAAATTAGCTAGCTCAACGGAAAAGATTTTTAATGAACAAAAGAACTATTAATCTCAGAGTTACCCTGGCGAATTAAAACTTGAATCTAACCACGAAAAGTAAATTGTGAGTGAATGAAATCAGACTTTCTTAATTACCCGAAAAATTGAAAAGGTTTAAAATAAAATAAAAGAACAGAATTTTCAAACCCAATGACGCTAATTAACAATCAATTTATTTTACAAAATGGGTTAAATTACAATGGTGCAGAAAAAAACCTTGAACTGAAGGTTCTGACCTAAAATAAAAACTGCACTTGACTCTAAAATTAAAATAGGACAAAGCTATTTCCTATGAAAAGCAAAAGTTTTGTTTTTCAGGAAGATAACTAAAATACTTCAATTTCAATCCACAGTGGTTTCACAAATTAAAATAAACGAAAGCGTAGACAAAATGCAAGAAATATACAAAAAATGAAAAAAAAAAATGAAAGAACAACGCTTATACTCACCCAAACAAGGGATTGAAAAATAAAAATGAAACAGCAAAATAGAATAATAACAGAAAATTAACTCTTTAAAATATAATGAGAGAAAAAAAAACTAAACTAAATCTTCCTAACCAAAAAAAAAGTAATAATTGATCCTATATCTACTACGTGTACACGTCAATACATTAACAATTATTACGATCAAAATTCCTTGATTAACTAAATAAAAGACAATTAAATTTTACAAAATCAAAATGGATTACAAAATGGCAACAAAGATTTAAAAATACGTCTACTCACGTCAATAGTCGAACAAGGAAGTCCTTAACAAAATCCTACAATTGTTTTTCTTACAAAAATCGACAACGACAATATTTAATAGAATAGGCATAAAATCAGCACAAGCGAACAATAGACAATTTAATGACTGGAATAAATAAAAAAACTTAACACTACATAGTATAATCATACAATAAGCTCTTAAACTAAAATTAATCAAAACAAAATAAAATTGCTAAAATTCTCGGTAAATTGAAAATCAGCTGAACGTAGAAATCAAAACAACCAAAATATGCAACTTAAAATACACTCAGCGAAAATGGGTTGTCTAACCACAGCAATACGTAGGATGAACCACCAACCATAGTCGATGTAATTATTATTTTATGTACACACCTGTTTGTAAATCCAATATATAATTGAGTATTAATTAATTTCCATGGTAGTCGTGCTAATTAGATGTATAAATCTATCGTCTGGTAACTGTATGATATTCGTAAGATATCGAGTGGGCCGAATGTAATTCATATTAAATAAATGAGTTGGGGTCCATGGAGACCAAGTGGTTGTTGATAAAAACCTTCTTTAAAAAAACTTGCATGCACGTTGGAATTAATTCAAAATTAAAAACATGTTAAAAATTCACCCGCACACTAAAAATTATTATTATTATTACTATTATCTTTCAGAAAAAAACTTAACATTTCTTACAATTTGCAAAAATAATATCTTTTATTCAAATAAATTACCTTAACAGCAGAAAAAATATTTTTTAAATATATGATATCAAGTACTTGCGATTTTCTTAAAGGTACTATTTATTATTATACAAAGTCGGTACACTTACAAATAAAGTAGTAGTAGATTTACGTCAAAATTTTATTACAAAACTCTAAATTATCGTGTCAATGAGGTTCTAAACATATAATAGCAAAGTTTTCTGGCTTAGAGTAGCAAATACGTTAAACATATTCTACAAGTACAGAAATTGCCGTGTAGATGGCGGTTCTCTTATTTCACTACACTGACTTTCCATACTCGATATAACTTTTCTACATGGCAGCCATAGTTATCAAATATTTATCTATTAATTGCCAAATAAATATTTCCTAGGAACTGTTATCACAACAGTTGCCCGATTGCTGTAAAAGTTACCCACATTTCGAGATTTTACTATGAATATACTTGGTTACATAAAAAAAACCTTGAAAAAAAAATTAACTTATATAGTTAGGAATATTATTTCTAAAAATGAAACACTTATATGATTTTAGAGGCACAAAATTGTCCCAAAAAATTTTTAGTGTACAGCTGCAAATTCTAATAGATTTTAAAAATTCGCAAACAGACGATAAATAAATTTCAGACCTAGCCGGACTTATTGCCCAAATATTAAATTCCAATTTATTTTTTTTTTTGTCTATTATATCTGTTGTTAGGTATTAGAAAAAAAAATCAAGAAATTAAGTTCTATCCAATCCTCTATTTTCATTATTATTACAACCGGTTTCGACTCTAGGTCATCATCAGGCGCAATACGTCAGTAGAATTTTTAAAGCTTTGTCATTTATGTTATAAAAAAAATTATCACAAATTAAAAATAAAAAAATAAAATAAAACATTACACAAACAACAATGAACTTGTTAACACGTTAAAATATCTAAAATTTACTGATTTTTATGTTTTGTATAAGTACCTACTTTAAAATGTAAATTTCATTGCTATTTGTGTAATGTTATATTTTATTTTTACTTCAATAACTGTAACAATTTGTGATAATTTTTTTGACGTAAATGACAAAGCTTTAAAAATTCTACTGACGTATCGCGCCTGATGATGGCCCAGAGCCGAAACCGGTTGTAATAATAATAAAAATAGAGGATTGGATAGAACTTATTTTCCTAGTTTTTTTTTCTAATACCTAACATCAAAATCCACCAAACCAAAACTTAAAATAACTTATTATATCTATTGCCAATCTCCACCCGTGGACACACTATATATTAAAATTAAAATTAAAAATAGTGCAAATTATCTATAATTGATGCGCTAGTGCTAAAGGTCGCTAAAGAATAAGATATTACGGCTTTTAGGTTGGCTTGAATTTTTCAAAAGGAACCTTTTTTTACCTTGCTTTTCGCCTTAAAAAAATGCTTACTCATTGTTATCTCCGTAAGCGTGTAAAGAAAATGTTGTAATAAGAGTTCAGCCACGTGTTAAAAATATCGCGGTATTATATATCATCGCGTTGAGAGATATACAATAGATTATTTATGCGCATCTACTAACGGCTGGCGGTTCCGAGTTTGCATCAGACATCCGATCGAATGGAAGCGTGCTCTGCTTGAATGCACTTGCGATATTTACACGGACGCGAGAAAACAATCGATAACACACTGACTGTCGTGATTGTCGAGACAGCCAGAGCTGCAATACAGCACAGCTTCAGTAGAATGCAGAATTTTCTCGGATTCTCCAAAGTTCCACATGCAAACTACGTTTTCACTAAACTTTTTTTTTTCCCCAAGGAATAAATCTCTCATGTTAAATTTTTTTAATGAAGCATTTTTTTTATTATTATTAATTATTTTTAATTTTTATCGCCTTCTAATGAAAAGAAAAAAAAATTAAAGGAAAAATAAACTGATGCCGAAGGGATTACAAAGGAAAATGTCATGTGCGTTAAAGATTCTTTCAGAATTATTAAATGATTAAATTATGATCACATAACATCGCTAAAAGAGATGGTATTTTTAATGACTAACTTTAGAAATATATACGGTGACCGGCATAAATATTGAAACATATGGGAAATTTTTTTATTATTAAAATATACTAAAACTTTTTGGGGGAATAGGTTGTGCATGTCTAGAAACCCCAAAATTTATTTTGACACATGGCACGTGACCACTAGTATGGCGGTAAATTTAAAAAATATGCCGTAATCCGCAAAAAAAATGGGGTTAAATGACATAATATCCAAAAGAGTTATTTGAAAAAGTTGCTTAGAATTCAATTCTGAGGCCGCATGCAAATTTTTGTAAACATATTTAAAAAAAAAAATAAAAATCACTTTTTTTCCAAATATTGTTTCATTGAATTACATATTTCCATTTTTTTTTTCGCTCTTAGCAGTTCAACTGCAGTACTATTTCCAAATTTGGTTGATACTCAAACGGTTTTCTCAATTTTTGCATAATTAACATAACGAAAACTGAAAATTACGATTTCAGTGTGGACAATTGTTGTTGCAAGGGACTGTATCTACTAGTAATCAAATTACAACTTTAACACATTTTTCTCTCTAACACACTTAGCAAACATTTACTTTCATTGAAGATTATCATACTTTCTTCTTCATCAAAAGAGTTTCTGGCCGTGTGATACTCAATGTATTTTGGGCCGACAAATCTTAATTTTGTACTTGACAGTACAAGTTGGCACACATGTTACATACCTTAGTATTTTGACGTTTCCGAGAATAAATCTTTTACTGTGATTTTCTTTGTAGTTTAATATGTATTTACCAATAATAAGTGCAATGAAGTCACCAGGTTATCTTAGCATGGTTGAACAGTAGCTTAATGACAATTTATTATACGTCTGTCATGTGGAATCTAGTGTGGCCAATCTTTAGTGACATTTTTGCCTGCCTAAGCAGAAAAACGGTAGTTTTCCTGCCGCTTTGAAGTACTGCAAAATGAGTGTTTCTGGACGAAGCCCAAAAATCTATTTTCTTGGCTTAAATGATATTTTTTTACAACAGCTAGAATAGAGCCGGATTGAAAATGTTCAAAATTATTTATAAATTTAATTAACTAAAACATTTTTAATTCTTCTTCCGCGGCGTGATGTAAAAAGAAATAATTTAATCATTAAAAATTAAAGATCAAAATCGGTTTCATTATAGTTTCATTTGCTCTGATGTCATTGCTAGCCGTGTTATCATCGTTATTGTTTTATTTCGTTGCAATTCTTTGTAGTAGAAGAGACATTTAATTCCCATCTCCTCACCTTGTTAATAAACTTGGATTAAAACATTTTTTATCCGCCCTAATTATTACAAAAATTCTTTATTTAAAACATTTTTAAGTCTTAATTCTTAAAAAAAGAAGACACTTTATCTCCCTATGCGATATAAAAAAATAATCTTTTTTCATTAATAGGCATTTTATATCTTTTTTCGATTTTAAAAAAAATCAGTTTCATCATATAACCCATTATTAAAAGGAATAAACTAAATTTAATTTTTTATAATATATAAATAAGGGAGGGAATAATGTCTTTGAAATAGTTTATTTAATAGACCGAAAAAAAACCGATTATAAAAAAATATATACCACAGATTTATAACGGTCAATGAAGAAGACTGAAGACTGAAAATTCTGATTAAAAACTTCTAAAGGTTACATTATTAAAGATAAACAAATAAGTACGTTTGGTGAAGAGGAACTCTTAAAACATATTTTTAATATTTCCCTTTTTATAATTCAAAAATAACCATGTAAATAAATTATTTTCTTTACCATTTAATAAAGCGTGGATAATAATTTGATTTTATCACGCAATATTTATATGTTGCACGCACTAAATGAGAGCTTGTGATTACTGATTAATAATCACATATACTTATGACATATCTATTAAAATTCGTACGGACATAGGTATTCAAATTTAGATATAGTGTGAGTAATAATAAGAATATTTGTTATGTATCTCACAACTTTATCTCATCAAAATGTCTATAAATTCCAAATAATTGAAATAATAATAGATTATTGCAACATTTAAACTTGCGGCCGTTTTGTGTTTGTTTAGATGCACTTTTTAAATCTTCAAGAATAGTTAAGCAGACTCAGACTTCGACTAAATCTATAAGCCAATGTAACACTAACCAAATAAACTAGAAATTTTCGTTTAAACTCCAAACAGTTGTTTTACATACCGAAACTTTAACAAAAAGTAACTGCTTATTTTAATCATTAAATGTTATATTAATGTATAAATTAATAGTTATATTAATGTATAAATTTAATTAAACGTTGCTCTAATATAAAAATCCAGTATAGTGAACCCAAAATGAGAAGTACATATGTCGTCCTGTCCATTTTGTGCGCTGCAATCGTAGAAGAGTCTATTATACTAGCTTAGGGTTTCTGTCACTTTGACACAAGTATTTAATGTAATTTCTATCGTAAAAAAAATCACCCCGCCACTAATGACTTTAGTCCTCTATTCTACGTCGACATTCGATGATGCCATCTGTTACTTCTCATTTTGGGTTCACTATAATTGTTTGTGCCTTGTAATCTTTTCAGGTCGAATGGATGAAATAATTAAAACTTCATGAGTTTCAATAGTTGTTTTCCCTGCTGTTGTTTTTTTAATGACAATCACTTTCCATGCAATAACCTTAAAGAAGTTCTACATAATCTATTCATTTTATTTTGCTTAAAAATTATCAATGATAAAAAAAGATCACAGCAGGGGAAAAAATATTAAAACTCAAATGAAGTTTTAACTGTTTCCATCCATTCAACCTGAAACCCAAACAGTTTAAAAGACAAACAAATATTTTGAAGTCTAAATTGAAAATAAGATCAAAAACGCAAAATCTATTCTTATCCAACTTGCTCCCCATGTTAAATAATAAATATAAATAAATTTTATCACTCAAAAAAAATCATTCCCTTCCTCAACTCCAATTTAAAAATACATATTTTTTTTTATGATTTAAACCATTTTTTAAATTCCCACCACCCTTTAGATATTGTAAAACAAAATAATTTTCTTGATTTCACATAATTTTAACACCCTGCTTTTCCCCTCGACCTTAAAAAATAAATACTCGTTTAAAAAAATCACTCTTCCCCACTTCTTAGTCATCATTATTGTTGTGAGTCAACACAAAATTTGACAAAAAAAACCCAGGTTACCCAATCACCTCAATGTGGGAGCCGAAGTTAAATCTAAAGTATTGGCCGGCCAGAAGTGTTTGCACCTTTTCTATATTGTTCGTAGTCAGCATATGATTTTTTAACGTTAAATATATCTCTTAAGATTGCAATGGAACGAACGAACAAGTTTCCAATAATGATTCGGGCTTTGACAATTTGCATTCCACTGACGAATTGTAATTCTCGTGTCAATAAGCAAAACATGTGACTATGGAAAACAAATAATACAGCCTGTTTTTAACCGCAAAAGATTAAAAGAATGGGCCGAAAATAACAAACTTTAATGTGCTAATAAGTTTTGATACTTTTAAATAATGAATGTACGAAAAATATGTCAAGTGTAGCGTTTAAACAATTTAAAATTCTTAACTTGGTCCATATTTGTATATTTACGAACGTGCGTGGTGCTTTGCAATAAAAAAAACATCACAGGAAGAACTATAGATTATTTATAAAAAAAATAAATCATGATTTTGTAAGAACTTGAACATTATTGTTTCAAATAATATGAATTTAAAAAAAAGGTGATTTTGTGATTTATATTATACATATATTAAATTCTGATCATATTAATTATTCATATTGTGTATGTATCATCGTGTTGAAATTTGCCCGATACTTTCGGAAAATTATAATGCCACTCGTTAATATTTCAAAATGGTAATTCCAATCAGATTTTGTAGTTCTCCCAAAGTATAATCATATCTCATTTCATATCTATTTATTGTGGGATCCCTCTTTGTTCGATTTCTTTGAGATCAGAGAAGTTTATCCTGCGAAGGTCGTAACAAGATTGGGTGCAGGATTCCGGAATCGTTCCAGAAACAAACCCAAACATCACTTCTCAAAGAACACAAGAAGGATCAATGCATTAGTCGTATTTCTAGTTTAGTATTTAGGTATTTTCAGCGCGTCAGCAGTGAACGAGAACAAGCGACATCTATAATTTAAACGCAACACTTCTCCGTCGTTGTTAGTGCTGGAGAGACGGTAAAAATGGAATCTGTAACCGGTACCTTTAAATCTAATTGTTTTTTATTTAATAAAAGCAAATCCCTTCCACAATATTTGTTTCCTTTTATTAAAAAAGAAATATATATTAAACAAAAAATACTAATAATATATAAAGCACGTTGTATAAAACATAAAAGCACTAATTTATTAAAATAACGTTTTTTTTTATTTTAAATTTGTGATTCAAAGCTTGAATTATATATATTTTTTTAATATACTATATTCTAACTTAACACAACTTCAAACAAAGAATTATTTTTAACGGAACAACTTTACAACAAACAAAACGCCTCAAGCAACACATTTTTTTTTTATGCATACTTATATACAGTTTTGTAAGCAGCACCATACCTCTAACTAAAACACAAGTACGTAATTACAAATAATGTTATTGCTAACATCAAATCAAGTTAGTACCGCGAGTCTCATTACTTTTTACGCCGCTAGAGATGCAATTTGACGCCCAGACCTCGTTAAACACGCTAAATGGATTCTTGTTCCAAGGTCGACTAAAACCTCACAACCGGTGATGCGAGCAGCAAATGAGACAAGTTGTCGTAGTAATGCATACCTCTACGCTAAAACGTAAAAAAAAAGAAATATAGTAGCTATTATGTGGATACATATTTCTACTGTATGGCCGCGTATTCATAGTTGCATTTACGCGTGTTTAAGTTTGAGATAAAAACAATTTCTTTTGAAGGAAATAAAAAAGTAGGCAACCGCAATTAATTCTTATTTGTCGGACAATGTTTGTTATTTTTACATCATGATATTATTCATTTTTATATCCCGATATTATGCGGAATAACTATGATAATCAAACAATATGTAGTCGTTTGTATTCTTATTGGATTCAATGCATCATGCATAAGTATAAGACACATATAAGCAAAATATATTAGAGCCTCGTTCTGTATTCAATTTATTAATTATTGTTTTGTACGCTGCCCCGATTTAGCCACCAATCAATTGTTTATAGTTATGTTGTATTTTTTTTAGAATCATATTTCCTATATCTCTATAACAGAGAGACGGAAGTTTACGAGTCAAATAACGTCGCTGCTAATTGACTTACGCTGACTTAGAATAATAAAAATAATCATCCGCTCTTATTAGGAATGCAGCGCACAATTTCGTTTGTATATATGTACTTATCTACAATATTTACGTCGCTAACAATAAGTGTGCAAAGACGAAAATCTACTCGGTAACTTTGTAGAAAATATTTTTTTCTAAAACTGTACAGTGTGAATAAAGCTTTTTTTATGATGTTCATAAAAAAAAATCTTACGCTAGTAACATAGCGCTACTGTGTGGCCTACTGGAGATGACCATGGAACAATGACGAAATCATCACGCTACAGCTGATAAGAGGAATACCAACTTGTTTTATTTTACATACAGTTTAAGGCAGTCGTATTGTAGACACAGAATAGTTTTGTTTCTTTTTGTAATTTGCGTCAATAAAAGCGTTTTGTTTTTTAAAAATTCTTAACTCGAATCGAATCATTTATTTGCGCAGTCGTAGGATGTTCTACAAGTTTTATTGAAAAATTTGGTGTGTTTCAACGCTTTAAGAACAACCCGAAGAGTTAGAAAAGACGCAAGAGGACCGAGTATTAGAGAAACACAGACAGGTCACGGCACTTTATCGAGCAAAGTGGATCGCTGTTTTCGCTGAATCTAATATTCCAACGTCCGAAGCACGAAGACAGCTTGCCCTTCCCAGACGAAAGTAGGTGCTATCTTCTTTACGGTACGGCTCCTTTAACTATTTAAGTTATTTCGTTAATTGAAAAACATATCCATTGTCGATATCCCAATTTTTCCTTGCAAGTGACAATCCTGTCATTACCTTTTAATTGGTAAAACCCAAGAACACGAAACTGGACGATTTAGTCGAAAGCTTCCAAACCTTAGATTTAGAGATGAATTACCAATTGTTCAAGATAGAGTTAGACGCAATACCAACATTTGGCGGAGAACCGAGCGGTATAAATTTGTTCATAAATTCATGCGATCAGATATGTACAAAATATGCGGCAAATGCGGACGTAAAGAATGTAATTTTTCAAACAATATTAGGCAGATTAAGAGATAGGGCAAAAACTTTAATTTTATCAAGAAATGAATTAAATACGTGGGAAAGTGTAAAAGATGCTATTTATAATTATTTTTCGGACAAAAGAGATTTTGGACAACTAGTACAAGAATTTACGAATACCAAAATTCACCCAAAAGAAAATACAATATCATTTGGTCACAGATTACAAGATTTATTATCCAAACTTAACACTAAATTAGCGCAAACACCAGGTATAAGAACATAAACCGCAAAGAGCAGTTTTTTATGCGCAAACTGCTTAGAAGTATATTTATTAAATTTGCCAGAAGACATTCAAGTTCACGTCAAACCCTTAAAACCTACATCACTAGAAGAAGCTATAGGATACGTGCAAGACGCCGAGAATTTTAAATTCCGATCGAACGCTTTAAAATCAGTCAAAACAACAAATCCTTCACACGATAATAAGAAACCCTTCACAATGTATAAACCAATCCAGTATCAACCACGACCAAATTATTATCCAGCACAACATTATCAAAATCCTATACAACAACATCAATACACCATATCAAACTTCTTTCCAAGAGGTCCTATACAAAATTACCCTAAACCAGTATATAATCCCTTCTAAACAATTCACAAACAAACAAGTATTTGCTCACAACGTAACGTATGGGCACCAGGACAAAATAACAATTCCATCATCAGAACCAACCCCGATGTCCGGAATTTCAACAGCAGTAGCTAAACTGTAAATTATAACGAGTTAAAACAACACAGAAGACGAGAGGAATTACCAATCAGCACAACTGATATTTAATGAAGAAAATGGACTATGGTACATGCCAATAGAACACCACCACATGAATTTTCCAATAACGTCCTGAAGAACAACGAACGAACAAGAGGAGGATTTTCGTTTGCCTGCCTCACAGGAGAAACTCAATAGATTAGCAATCATGAATACCGTATATTCAAATTCAAAATCCACCACTAAAACTTCTTATAGATACAGGAAGTACTATTTCGATGATTAATCCCGAGATTGTTCACAAATGTTATCCTAATAATATTGTAAATGAAACATTAGAAGTAAGAACTGCTAACGGTACTGTTTTAATAAATAAATGTGCTATGATTCCTTGTTTTAATGAATTAAGAGCTAACGGCTTTATAAAAATGTTAATGTTTAAATTTCATAATTTTTATGACGGTATATTAGGCTTAGAGGATCTAAGATCTATGCAATTTAATATAAATTTAAATAAAGGCACACTTTATCGAGACAACTATGAAATTCCACTGAAATTTAAGAAATATGATACTATTAAAATTCCTGCTAAATCAAAAGTATTAAGAAAAGTATCTGTAAATTATATTGAAGGAGAAGTATTAATAGAAAATTTTACACAAAACCGTATTTATATTCCTAATTGTATAACATACGTAAAAAATGGCGAAGCATTAATTGAAATACAAAATTGGTCAGAAACAGAAACAGAATTCCAATTGAAACCCTTATCAACAATTCCTCTCGATAACTTTCATATTTTTCATTATCAGGTTAATGAATCTGAAACAATGGAACGTTTAAATAATATGTTAAGAATCAATCATTTAAAATAATGAAGAAAAAATCTCTATTTTGCATCTTTGTAAAAATTACGTTGATATTTTTAAGAAACCCGAAGATAAATTGAGTTGCAACAGTAATGTTCAACACGAAATTAAATTGAAAGATAATATTCCATTTTTCAACGCGCAAGACGATTCCTCATGCAATCAAACAAGAATTAAAAATCATATTGATAACTTTTAGATGATAATATAATTAGCCCGAGTCAAAGCCCTTGGGGATCACCTGTAAATTTGGTAAGTAAAAAATTAGATGCATCCGGAATAAAGAAAACTAGATTAGTTATTGACTACACCGCGCTATATAACGAAAAGACAGTAGACGATCGATACCAATCCCTAATATCGAAGATATTTTAGATAAACTTGGCAGATGTCAATATTTTACTACCCTTGACTTAGCATCCGGTTATCATCAGATACAAATGCATCCGAATCAATCGCTAAACAGCTTTAATACCGAACACGACACTATGAATTTTTGAGAATGCCATTTGGTTTAAAGAATAGTCCGGCGACATTTCAACGAGTAATGGACGATATTTTAAAAGTTTATTAAATTCATTTTGCTTAGTATATTTAGACGATATAATTATATTCTCACCTTCTTTAGAGGAACATATGAAACACTTGAAATTAGTTTTTGAAAGGTTACGAAATGCGAACTTAAAATTGCAAATAGATAAATGTGAGTTCTTAAGAAAAGAAACAGAATATTTAGGTCACATTATAACACCGAAAGGTATAAAACCAAATCCGAAAAAAGATAGAAGTTATTAAACAATTCCTAGACCGAATACGCAAAGACATTAAATCATTCTTAGGCTTATTAGGCTATTACAGAAAATTTATAAATAATTTTTGCCAAAATTACTAAAACCTTAACAAAATGCTTACGTAAAGGAGAATCAGTAAAACATACCCCTGAATTTATAGATGCGTTTGAAAAATGTAAAACTTTATTATGCAATGACCCCGTTTTAAAATATCCTGATTTTTCAAAACAATTTGAATTAACAACTGACGCCTCCAAATTTTGCAATAGGCGCAATTTTTATCTCAAGATAATCACCCAATAGCGTACGCATCGCGAACGTTAAATCCAGCAGAAAAAATTACTCGACTATCGAAAAAGAAATGCTTGCAATTGTGTGGGCATGTAACATTTCCGACCGTACTTATATGGTACAAAATTTATAATCAAAACAGACCATAAAACCATACAATGGTTATTTTCTATAAAAGATCCCAATTCACGTTTAACACGATGGCGATTAAAACTATGCGAATACGATTATGAAATACAGTATAAAAAAGGAAAATTAAATCAAGCCGACCCTTATCACGAATTAAAATTAAAGAACAGGAAAATTATGTAAATACAATTGATAATGATTCAGAATCTTTATTGTTCAACACCGATGACGAAATTGATCAAAATATTATAGACGAATTAAATGAAGTTTAAAAGATTAACCACGTAAACAACCCTGATCCAAATTCACAGTCAGTTATTCAGATAAGTGACGAAAATGAAAGTAATACAGACAACACTATCCATTCAGTAAACGGTGACGTAGAAATTTCAATTCCATATTCGGAAAAATTATTAAATATCGCAGATCATCAAATTATATTAGACGCAACGCATAATACGACAAATCCTATACTTAGAAAATCAAAGTATTTGATAAAAACTAGAATTTCTCTAACATTACCTTTAACCATTACAGAGAAAATATTGTAAAGCCTTAAAAGAATGTTTAGTAACCGATAAAAAGAATGTTATTTACTTTAAACACAAAAATATAGAAAGAGAAATTATTCAAGTTATTCAAGAATCATTTACTAAATTAAAAGTAGAAATTTCAAATAAAATTGTAGAAGATATTGAAGATAAAGATGAACAACAAGTTAAAATTAAATATTATCATGAAGGAAAAACATCACATCGAGGTATTAACGAAGTATATCAATCATTAAAGAGAAATACTATTGGCCAAACTTAGAAAAATCAATTAGTACTTATATTAATAATTGCGAAATATGTCAATTAGCAAAGTATGATCGAGCTCCTCAAACTCAACCAATTTCTCATACTTATACCCCTAAGAAACCTTTTGAACAACTGCATATAGATTTATTATTTATGAATAACAGAATAATATTAACGATTATTGATCATTTTTCAAAATACGCCCAGGCATATATTAATATCGGATAAAATTCGAATACCATAGTAAACGGTATAATAAAATTTACAAGTCACCACGGGATTCCAAGAATTATAATTGCAGACTCTGGTAAAGAGTTCGACAACATTTTATTAATAGAATTTTGTAAATTACATAAAATCAAATTACATATTACATCAGTAGGTAACTCAAAATCAAATGGAATTGTAGAACGATTTCATAATACTTTAGCAGAATAATTAGATGCAGATTATTAGAAAGACGATATGATCTTTCGAAAATCAATTAGTGAATGCTATATTAAGTTACAATAATAGTATACATTCGAGTACTAAATTTACTCCTTTCGAAGTCATAAACGGGCAATTCAGAACGAATTACCTTTTGATTTAACTGAAGAACGTATCACACAAGAATTTATTAATAATAGAGCTGAGCAAATCAAAGCAATTAACAAAGAAATTTATAATAATTTAGAAAAGAATAAAGAAAGAATTTGTGAAAAAGTAAATGTAGATAGAAACGAAATAGATGATATAGAAGAGCAACAATCAGTTTACGTTAAAAGAAATTTAGGAACAAATTAAAGCCGAAAATTTAGTAAAGAAAAAGTAGCAAAAGTAAATCAAAAACTATCGAAACGCAAAAAGGTACTAAATTATCAAAAGATGTTATTAAAAAGAAAAGAAAATTTATTAAGAAATCTTTGTTGCAGGATGAAACCAGTACGGACACTCCTAATATTAGTGGTGCTGAGAATAATAACCAGCCAACTACAAGTGAAGCAAATTAACAATTTCATTTTACCATATAAATTAGGCGAAGCCAGATTAATACAAAAGAGTCACGATTTCATATATAAAATCGAAGCTGAAAATTTATTTAAAAATGTTAATATATTAATGGAACAAATTAAAAAAGTCAATGATACATTTAATAATAAAGTCAAACCCCCATTATCAATATTAGGGTATAGATATACTAAAAATCTAAATTTTACACGGCAATTAAACGAAGGTCAATTAAAATCAATATATTCATTAATCGCACAGACCGTTTGTAGTATTAGTCAAGTTAAAAATAAACTTGAAACTATATTTCCTGAATTTATAAGAAATAAGAGATCACCATTAAATATTGTCGGCAACGCAGCCAATTGGTTATTTGGAATAATGGATAACGAAGAAAAGAATCGAATTGATGCCGCATTGGAACAATTGTATACAAATCAAGAAAATCTATCGAAAACAACAGGAATGTAGTATGTCGATCTTAAAATCGATCGCAAATCGTTAACGGAAACGTTTAAAGAAGTACAAGATAATCAAATGATTATTAGCAAAAGAATCAATTCATTGACTACAATTTTGGAACAAATAGAATTTCTCGAAATGGTAAAAGACGCTAATGAACTCATAATGCAAAACACTAATATAATGTTAAACATCTTAATAGAAGTTCAAGATGCTATTATATTTTCAAGCATGAATAAAGTACATCCATCTATTTTAATACCGCAGATGAAATAAGGGAGATCAATTACAATAAAAATCCTATATAATCTAATCAATTATTAGTTTTAAGAATACATTTAATTATTATATGTATTTTAGTATCCAAAACTACATCAGTAGTAAGGAAGTTATATTTAGAATATCTGTTATATTATACGAATCCACATATAACCTTTATCATATTTATGCTATTCCTTATAATAAAACAAATTATTCCTATTGCCCAGCCGTATTTGTTAACTGCAAATAGTACCTATGCTTTGGAGACACAGTTATGTCCCAAATTAGATGTCTACATATGTGGAGAAGAACCATTGCCTCACGACGACAGCTGTTTATTGAATCTAATGAAGAATAGTGATACATGTGAAAAAATAAGTGTATATTTAAAAGATACGTTAGTGCAGCAAATTGGACAAGCAGAATTATTGATTTATACACCAACAAATTAAGCTAACTTATAATTGTAGTGAAATAGGTATCTTGAAATAGTTGGCAACGTATTATTAAAATTAAAACCAAACTGTATAATTCAAATAAATAGTGAAAATTCTATTTCCAAAAAGAACTTATTAAAGGTCAAATATTTTAATTTACCAAGTATAGATACAATATTTATGATGTAAAAGAAACGAATTCAATTCATTTAAATAAAATTAACGTAAATAACTATAATAAGATAAATGATGATATTAAGAATTTGGAATTGCCACATCTAGAAAACATTGTCAATAATAACTCAAAAATAAATTACTTTGTTATTGGTATTGTAATTGTAATAATTTTTGTAATAAGTTTCAAATATTGTAAAGTATTACTGTATAAAAGATTTAGGAAAGCATCCAGGAATTCAACGGTTCTTTCCGACGTTAGCCGTCAAGATCCTTTCTAACGGGGAGGAGTACATGAGCCGTACTGTGGCCGTACTGAGAGATGACCATGGGAACAATGCGATCATCACGTACAGCTGATAAGAGGAATACCAACTTGTTTATTTTACATACAGTTTAAGGCAGTCGTATTGTAGAAACACAGATAGTTTGTTTCTTTTGTAAATTTGCGTTCAATAAAAGCTTTTGTTTTTAAAAATTCTTAACTCGAATCGAATCATTTATTTCGCTTAATACTTTTTATTAGTAACTGCTAACTTTTTATTACTTTATGTCAGCTAATCATATGGAGCATCTCTTGTAAAAAGGTGTAAAATTTTGCAAAGGTTCGCTTATATCTGCATACATTGAACGTGGCAGACGCAACAAAATATCTTATTGATGTTATTTATTCGTATCTAGTAACGTATACACAGAGATTCAAAATGATTGTCAATTCCGCTCCTATAGATAGCAACAGGATGTAGGTATATGCCGCGTGTTTGTAATGAAGGTTTGAACTAAGTCAGTGTTGGAACATAAGAAAGTAAACGGATCTGTCATAAATAAGGAAAACGTAACCTATATTTGAACTCGTTTATATAAACGACTATGGATTGGTGTTTCTGCTTGTAAAAATGAAATGTAATTAATTTAACTTTACTAAATTATGATTTTACAATTCAGTACTAACTGGTGTTTAACTAAATTTATTCATTACTTAAATTATAACATACAATAGTATAATTATTAAGTGACAAAACTGCATCTCTCAGTTCTTCTATGGTATGCATGCGTTCTATAGATCCTATTTTTTAGATAGCCGAACATGAAGTAATCTAATGGATCAAGCGATCTTGGGTGGCCATCTTTGTGCTCTAACGAACTTGTCAGCAAAAACTGTTGAAGATATTGGCAGGTTTGTCGAGCGTATGTCTAGAGCATTATCGTGCTGAAATAACCTGCTTCAAGCTCATTTTCTTGTAACTCTGCAATAAACAATTCAATGTGGTAAGTTGGCTGTTACAGTTTCCTCGAAGAAAATTGGCCTATTATTCGTTGCCTGGACATAGCTAATCCAAACTCAACTTTTGCGGGATGCATTGCGTTTCTCGAAATTCGTGTGGATTTTCTGCGGACTAGATACAATAATTTTGTAAATTGATATAGTCTGTTAGATAAACCAGACTTCATCCGAGAAAAAGATTTGTTTAGCAAGTCATCGTCCCTTAAATTGTTATTAAACATGACAATATTCCATCGCCTATCGTGATCTAATGGTAATAATTCTGTACCGTAGAAACTTTATAGGATGAAAATGTAACTTTCCTTTGACAGCTCATTGCGCTGAAGTGTATGATAACCTATAAAATTATAAAATGTAATAAACTATTTCACTTAAGTTAATATGTGATTTTTTACCTGTTTGTTGAGCTATTACCAAGATAAATTCCCTTATTTTCTTACAGTATTCCAAAATACTATTGTTGGTGATATTAGATGTAATATAAACGATTTGAAAAAAATTATAAGATAAATAATCGAAAGATACTACAACACGCACGCCAATGTCGCTAAATGTCAAAAAAATTCATTAATGTATGAAATTTGTATGTAGGTAACTTCGCTCATTAAATGGTAAATAAGTATAGATAAATTTTTCCGAAAACAGTTTTTTTCTTACGACAATCATTTTGAATCACATGGTATATTAAATTTATTACGACATAAATCTATGCATGTTTTCCTGGAAATAAATCAAAAACCGGAAAAAACAATTTATTTTGTGTTGTGCATTTTGATGCTGAATAAATAATACAATCATTATTGAACAATTTAATATTTAACAAGCCATCAAGAAAATCATAATTAGATCAAGTATGGAAATATTATAACGAAAAAGGCTATATGAACATTTTACCAAAGGATCATATAAAAATTAGAACACCTGGAAAGGAAACTCGTGTTTAATATAAGATTCTTAATTAATGCAATAAAAAAGAATATGGAAACACATATATTTAACTTAATTTTAAATCAAAACTACTGCGAATTTAACAATAATTATTACAGAGTAATAGATAGTTTGCCTATGGGTAGTCCTATATCTGGTTTAATATCAAACATTTACTTAGACAACATTGACCAAAACCATATATTAAACATTAATAATCCATTTTGACACAACATAAAATTATGGTTAAGATATGTTGATGATATATTTTGCTTATGGAAGGAAGACATTGAGGATATTAACAATTTCCTATCCTATTTCAATAGCATACATAACAAATTACAATTCACTATAGAAATCGAAGATAATAACACTTTAAATTTCAAAACATACCGCATAAAAAAACGGTACCGGTAAATTGTTCGAAAACAGTTGTTGGAATGCAATTCTTCGAAAACAATTATTCGACGCCATCATTAGTTTGAAAGAACAATTGGTCGAATGCAATTGTTCGAATGTAATTTTTCGAAAATAATTATTCGAAACTATTATTATTTCGAAGAACAAACATTGTGACATGCATATAATTGATGCATTTATTGGCAAAAAGGAAATTATTTACTATGCAGCATGTACAGCTCCTACCAAAAAAAAGTTAACGACCTGCAGGAAAATATCGGCAGTAAACCCACTTAGGACGAACTGTAGCTTTTACTACGGCCATTGAATAGCACATATTGTCTTCTGATTATTCAACTGGCCGACAGTTCCTCCTAAGTGGGCTTGCTACTGATATTTTCGTGCAGGTCGTTAACTTTTTTTTGGTAGGAGGTGTACAATAATAAAAAGTAAAACAAAATGATTTAAATTTTTTTTTTACAATAATTAATAATAATCCTTTTAGCATAATATCTCATATTAGTGCTATTCCCTTAAATACTCTACAATACTTATTGTATTAAATTTTCCACGATTGTCGAATCTTTCAACACAATCTTGTATTTTTTTTTTGGTGCAGCGGGGGACTCTGTGAAATATTGCTCATCCTTAATTGGTTCAAATCATGCTCTCTTTGGATGGCGTCGAAAAAAATTTTCAAGTAGTTGGATGTGTAGTTGAAATTTGGCTTTCAAACCCGCGATGCCAAGCTTCCACAGCATTGTTTGTTTTTACCAACCCTGTAATAGCAGCTCCAACACAGTTCCACATATTATGGGGAAATATGAGAGCTCTTCCCAACCATGTGTCTTTAAAATAATCCACGATTCTGAGCTCTGTGAGCAAAACGTCGTTGTCACACAGATCCTCGAATTCCTCTAATATGCGATCAAGTGGCACAAAGGCTAATGCGTTCAACATTCTCATTTTCAATGAAGACTCTGTGTCATTATCATAACCGTATTTTAAGCCCACGGATTGAATTTTCCTGTACAGGCATTTCGCTGAAATGCAAAAAAAACCAACTTTCATATCAGTTGTTATTGTACTGTTAATTCTATTGTTTTCATTTCAATTCTTAGGGATAGAATGCACTAATTGGACATACATCCAACAATCCACCTTAATTTCTTTCGAAGAATTATTTTCGAACAATTTACCTATACCCATAAAAAAAATTGTTGATTTAGATATGCGAATATTCTCCTCAGTACGTTTTATTGAGTATTCCGTTGTTTGGTTGTTTGCTATGATAATCACTTACATTTTAATGTGTTATATTATTTGTATTTATGTCTTTAAGTCTGTACTTCAGAGGCAAAGTATGTTAAGTCCAAAATTGGCATTTTGCAGTAGACGCGTTTAAAGTTTTTCTTATGTTAAGACTAAGGTATGACTTAACATAGTTCAAACGTGTTTAATTTTATAATGAAACAAGACAAAAAACCAAAAAAGATAGCAATGAAAGACCATTATATGTATATTAATTTAACATACTTAACTCGATTTCGCCATATTTAAACTTAACATAGTTTGCCTCTGAGGTACAGAAGTGTAATGTGAAGTTAAGAATTCTCTCATCAATCTATAATATTTTATTTGACACATCATTTTATACAAAAACGAAGACGTTAGTATGTATTTTGTATTAATAGTTGTATTGTAAATATTAGAAAATATCGTACGCTGGTAACTAGATTTATTGAACTGGACTATTGAACTAGGACTAAAGCCTGTATGACACAATCAAAGCACCTAAATTTTTGGTGTCAAAATGGTTTAAATTCACTTCAAACTCATCGTGTAAATGGCAACTTTTTTAAAGCATTTCTGTGAAATAAAATTTAAAATACCACTTGAATAAACCCATACCACTTAACAAAAAAAAAAAAGTTCACACAAGGCTACTCTTGTGGAATTGTGGTTTCCTTTAATCTCTTTGGTATCTATCTTCTATCAATCCAATATTACGTAATTTACCATTTATTTTGTGTTTTCTTTGTTTTTAATCTCGTCATTCAAATGACGCACCAACTCATACATAATTCTGGATTCGTTATAACATTCAAGTTATAAATATAGACTAGAAACTTAAAAATTATGAAAGAAGCATTCATTATATTCCCACGCGCTCTACATACGATTCAAATGGAAATTAAAGAATGACACTAGTTATATTACGTATTAAGAAGCGTACATGAACCGAAAGAGACGATCAGACAAACGCCATTAATATCATTAATCGACCTTGAATTCAAATCCCTACGCAAATTTAAGAGGAACCACACCAATAAAGTACCACCTCAATTAAGACAAAGTTTCGTCTATTATTTCTTAGAAAATTTTTATTTAACTTCCAGAACGCTATATTACCAACACTAATTGTGTAAATTAATAAAATACATGAATTCATTTCAGATATAATTAATATTAAACTAGAAGCAATTCGTTTTTATTTCAAATTTGAATAGTGTTGTTACCACAACCAGGATACCCGTGAAAAACTAGATTATAAAAACTCAATTCAAAAGCAAACAATATTTCACCTTGGCCTTTTTGTGTAAATGGTTATTTTATTTGTAGGTCGAATCACAATTATATGGTTCCGACAAAAAAATTTTTCCGAATATTTAAATGGGAGATACAGAAGCGTTATTTTGGTTAATACGCCCGATAATTAACTATAATTTGTTCAAAGATATATTATAAGTTTGTTTAAACTTCTAGGAATTTTTTTTATTGTTTACTCACTGAAGTTTTGAGTGAAAGTTTAATCTGTTGACACACTGAAAGAAAAAATAATGATAAAAGAATGCATAACAGGTAAGCTGTTTTACGACGTGTATTATATTATAAATGTCAAACTTGTAGTGATGTATAAAAGTGCTTCTTTTACGTTAGCAGCTACAACCAGCTTCTGCTACTTTTGGTTAGCAGTTTAAAAAAAACTGCTACTTTTTGTAACAGTTTTCCTTAAATAGCGATATACGTTAAACAGATAAACTGTTTCTACAACTTCGCACACCGCGGCTTCTTTTGATATTGAATAGCTGCTACAAACTGCTAACGGATGTTAGCTGCTACAAACTGCTAACGGAGGTTAGCTGCTACAACTGCTAACGGATGTTACTTACTTCGTAGCAACTACACTACACTACATCACTACAAACTTTTGTGAAATCTAGAATAAAAAAAAATGTTAAGTAACTTTACCGCTTTATTATGACAACAAACTAACAATAAGTGAATGGGCGTACACATTACACAGATATTATTATCCCGAATATATGCGGCATTTATCCAACTTCAATGATGTTACTCGTGCTGTATAAGAAAAACAATAAATCATTTGGAATACTACATGAATACGTGCTCCAAACTGTGCCGAGTTGCAAACTGGTGATTTTAATAAACCCTCGGCTTTCGCGTAAACCGAATTTCCTGCAGACACACTAAGATGCCAATAGCTTCCGGGAAATTCAATACGACCACAATTACTTAGAGTTCTCGGTACAAAAACGAAATTCGTTTGAAAAGCGTTTTATCTAATGAACTTTTTTTTCCCCGTTCTTTTACGAGAAATTACTCATTCCAACAAGTGTACCACTTCAAAAAATCGAACAGAAATCCTAATTTGATTAAATCACATCAAATACATAGGATTTAAATGCTCCTGTTATGATTTGAATAAAAAGCCAGTTAATATAGATAATATTTTGTGAGTAATTCTGTATATATACTAATTCGTAAATGAACGTCATCAGCGTATAGACAAGTATGTATTGTAATGAAGCCGATAAAGTATAAAGAAATGAAAGAGGACCTAAATTACATCCGACGCACTCCGGAAAATGTGTAATAAAACACATTTGCTTGAACAAATTTTAAATGTAAATGGTCAAATAGTATTTTATGAGAAAGCGTTGACGACACAAATAAGCAATTATGCTCTTAATCGAAAAATAAATGTGGATCCGGCACGCAATTTCGTTTGTTAAAGTGATCTTGCATATCAATATTTAATTCACTAAATAGTTAGTTAGAAAAATGAATATACAAAATTTCTTATTTCTTATATAAATACTAACGTTTCATTCACTATATCGCATTTTCATCGCCAATTAACTGATTAGTTTGAGCAAAGGAAAAAAAGAATGTGATTTGTCAAAGGCAGAAAGTTCACATAATCTGGTTATTATTTTGACTGTTTAATTTCTTAAGAACGATTTATTGATGTCAATTATTCTGCTTATGCTTGCAAGAATATTAATTCCCTTATTTTTTTAAAGAAAGAGGACTCATTGTGTGCTGTTCAATTTATAATCGATGACATATTCTCCTTCATAATGGAACTGTTGCTATATAATACAAAACATATATTTCATTAATGTATATTTAACTAAATACGTGTAATATAAATATTATTATTTAATGTATATACTTTATCTTTCCGCATATTTTATTGTGGACACATTACCGAATTTGAAACAAATTCGAGTAAACAACAACAATATTATTTTTATTATTGTTGCAATTTTCGCGGGTCAAATAATACACACGCGATATATTTAATAAAAATATTATTTCTAACTACAGCTATAAAATTAAAAAAAACTATTAGAAGACTATAATAATAACAAGCTTACTAAAATACTTCTTAAACTTTCCCTTAAATACTTATTATATTCACTACTTACACTTTGCTTGTAATCTTGATTCGGCTTTTCTAATACGCTCTCCAATACAAACGACTTGTCCGGCATGCGTGTTGTTGATTATAATTATATTTGTTTTATATATGCTATTTGGCGCGTTTTGCTCTGGGAAACTACATTTAATAATCTTTCTATAGTGAATTTGCGCTAAGAAATTCCATTACGATCTATGCATAAATAAGCCCCTCTAGCAACTTCAGGAGCGGTTTCATAATTTGCGTGATCTCTAAAGAGGTTGCACCATCTACTGGGTGGTGAACAATCA
>RXPK01000098.1:1309623-1364903 GCA_004143645.1 Protaetia brevitarsis | reverse complement strand
GCCACAGCAGCGAGTTGGCCATCAGCATGATCTTCGACCACGACGGATCTTCCGGTAACAGCAGCAACGACAGCCAGAGCAGGAACATCAAGTACCAGGCCCGCGACAAGCGCTGCTGGGTAAACCGCGCGACGCCCAGCAGAAACAGCCAGTGCGCGACCAC
This sequence comes from Protaetia brevitarsis, assembly GCA_004143645.1. Taxonomy (NCBI): domain Eukaryota; kingdom Metazoa; phylum Arthropoda; class Insecta; order Coleoptera; family Scarabaeidae; genus Protaetia; species Protaetia brevitarsis. The sequence goes on along the minus strand of RXPK01000098.1, from coordinate 1,364,740 downwards.
CAGCAAGCCGTTGGCGAACCAGATGCCGATCAACGGATAGCCGTTGGCGCGCAGCAGGGCCAGGCTCGAGCCGACGGTGATGGTGGCGAAACCGGCGCTCCAGAACAGCAGGGAAGATTCGCGGATACTGCGCCATTCGACCGCCAGATACAGAGCGGCTGCCGCGGCCAGGGCGGTGGAAATGGTGAGCATCGTGAGAGGATCGAGCGCCATGAAAGGACAGGTCTGCCTGGATAGTGTTAATGGGCCACGATTGTAAGCGTTCCCCCAATGGGCTGCTATTTTCACTCACCGGATATTCCATTTTCAGGCGGAGGTGTCCCATGGACCGATTGACCGGCGGTTGTCTGTGCGGCGAAGTGCGGATCGAGGCGTCAGGGCGACCCTACAGGGTTGGCGTTTGCCATTGTCTTGACTGCCGCAAACACCAGGGCGCGCTGTTTGCCGCGTCGGCAATCTTTCCCGAGGCGGCGGTGACGATCAGCGGCGAGACCCATGACTACGCGGGGCGACATTTCTGCCCGCGCTGTGGCTCGTCGGTGTCCGGCCGCAGTGGCGATGAAGTCGAGGTCAATCTCGGCGCGCTGGATGCACCGGATCAATTCCAGCCCACGTACGAGCTGTGGACGGTGCGTCGCGAGTCGTGGCTACCGGCCTTTCCATTGGCCAGACACTACGTGCGCGATCGCGAGAGAACGGGGCGAACCGAAGAATAGCCGGGTTCAGGCAGGGCGCCTGACCCCGGCGGATATGATCAGCCGCGAATGAACGCCAGCAGATCCGCGTTGATCGTCGCAGCCTCGGTGGTCGGCATCCCGTGGGGGAAGCCCGGATAGATCTTCAGCGTGCTGTTTTTCAGCAGTTTCGCCGACAGCACGCCGGCGTTTTCATAGGGCACGATCTGGTCGTCGTCGCCGTGCATCACCAGCACCGGAATCGAGATGCTTTTGAGGTCAGCGGTGAAGTCGGTCTGGGAAAAGGCAACGATGCCGTCGTAGTGAGCTTTGGCGCTGCCGATCATGCCTTGGCGCCACCAGTTCGCAATGATCCCTTCCGATGGCTTGGCGCCGGGGCGGTTGTAGCCGTAGAACGGCCCACTGGGCACGTCGCGATAGAACTGCGCGCGATTGGCTGCCAGTTGCGCCTGAAGATCGTCGAACACCGACTTGGGCAAGCCGCCGGGGCTGCTTTCGGTTTTCACCATCAGCGGCGGCACGGCGCTGATGATCGCGGCTTTCGATACCCGATCCTCGCCATGCCGGGCGATGTAGTGAATCACTTCGCCGCCACCAGTGGAGTGGCCCACATGCACGGCTTTCTGCGTCCCCAGATGATTGACCACCGCCGCCACATCATCGGCGTAGTGATCCATGTCGTGGCCGTCCCAGACCTGGCTCGAACGTCCGTGGCCCCGTCGATCGTGGGCCACGACCCTGAATCCCTGCGCCAGGAAGAACAGCATCTGCGCATCCCAGTCGTCCGCGCTCAGCGGCCAGCCGTGGTGGAAGTGAATGACCGGGGCGTCCTTGGGCCCCCAGTCCTTGTAGAAGATTTCGACGCCGTCTTTCGTTGTGACAAATCCCATGTTCGCGACTCCTGGAAAGTGTGAAAGGGCAGTTTTTGCGGTGACAAGCGGTATCAACTGTAGGAGCAAAAACGACACCCTGATCGATGATTTTCCGAACGGTGCCGGATGACCGGTGGTCGCGGCGGCTGGTCGTCGGGTAAAAATGCGCTTAGCTGAAAGGGATAAGCCGAGGCGCGCACCGCCAACGATGGCCGTAGCAGCGCCCTTCAGAACACTGTGAGTCTGAGGAAGTCCCCGATGCTGACCTTGAACATCAATGGCAAGGATCAGGAGCTCGATGTCCCCGCGGACATGCCGTTGCTCTGGGTCCTGCGCGATGTCGCGCACCTGACCGGTACCAAATTCGGCTGCGGCATGGCCCAGTGCGGTGCCTGCACCGTGCACGTCGATGGCGCACCGTTGCGCTCGTGTATCACCCCGGCCACGGCTGTCGCCCATGGCCAGAAAATCCTCACCATCGAAGGCCTGTCCAGCGACGGTTCGCACCCGGTGCAGCAGGCCTGGGCCGAACTGGACGTGGTGCAATGCGGCTACTGCCAGTCCGGGCAGATCATGTCCGCCGCCGCATTGCTGGCGAAAATTCCCAATCCCACCGACAGCGATATCGATCAGGCGCTCTCCGGCAACATCTGCCGCTGCGGCACCTATCCAAGAATCCGCGCGGCGGTCAAACGTGCTGCCGACATCGGCTGAGCGAGGGGAGGTGAGTGATGAACAGTCCTGTATCCCGTCGTGGATTTCTCAAGGGCAGCGGCGTGCTTGGCGGTGGTCTGGTGGTGGCGTTCGTGGTGCCTGGCGGCAACCGGTTCGCCATGGCGGCCGAGAATGAAGGCAAGGTGTTTGCGCCGAACGCGTTCCTGAGGATTGCGGCGGACAACAGCGTTACCGTGCTGCTTGGCCATTCGGAAATGGGCCAGGGCATCTGGACCGGCCTGACCATGTTGATCGCCGAAGAGCTGGACGCCGACTGGTCGAAGATCCGCGTCGAACACTCGCCAGCCTCGGCAGCCGATTACGGCATGCCCGGTTTTGGCGGAATGCAGATTACCGGCGGCTCCACTTCAACCTGGATGGAGTTCGACCGCTACCGGCTCGCCGGCGCCACGGCGCGGCAGATGCTGATCGAGGCGGCGGCCAAGCGTTTCAACGTGGCACCGTCGACGATTCGCACCGAAGCCGGCGTGGTGATTGCAGGCGATAACCGCGCCACCTACGGCGAGCTGGCGGACGCCGCCGGTCAACTGCCGGTGCCGGATCCGAAGTCGATCACCTTTAAAGAAGCCAAGGACTGGAAGGTCATCGGCAAACCCACCAAACGCCTCGACACCCCGGAAAAAATCACCGGTCGCGCCAAATTCGGCATGGACGTGCAGTTCGACGGATTGATGACCGCGATGGTGGCGCGCGCGCCGGCGTTCGGCGCCACGGTGAAATCCTTTGAGGGCGCAGAAGCCCTGGCGATTCCCGGCGTGCACAAAGTGGTGCAAGTGCCGACCGGTGTGGCGGTGGTCGCCGAGCATTACTGGGCGGCGAAACTCGGTCGCGATGCGCTGAAGGTCGATTGGGATTTGGGGCCGAACGCTGATCTGAGCAGTGAAAAGCTGTTGGCGAGTTTCCGCAAACTGGCGGCTACACCGGGCACCTCGACGGCGCAGGCCGGCGATGCCAAGGGCAATTTCGGCAAGGCAGCGAAGAAAATCGACGTCGAATACAGCGTGCCGTATCTGGCCCACGCGCCGATGGAGCCGCTCAACTGCACGGTGAAGATCAGCGCCGACAAGTGCGAGATCTGGACCGGTACCCAGTTCCAGACGCTGGATCAGATGGTTGCCGGCAAGATCACCGGGCTCAAGCCGGAGCAGGTGGAGATTCACACCGAATTTCTCGGTGGTGGTTTTGGTCGCCGAGCCAACCCGACCTCGGACTTTGTCGCCGAAGCGGTGCAAGTGGCGAAGGCTGCTGCGATGCCGGTGAAAACCGTGTGGTCGCGCGAAGACGATATTCGCGGTGGTTACTACCGCTCGATGTTTCTGCATCAGGCGAAGATCGGCCTCGGCGCCGACGGCCTGCCGCTGGCCTGGCAGCATGTGCTGGTCGGGCAATCGATCATGGCCGGCACCATGCTCGAGAAAACCATGGTCAAGAACGGCGTCGACCAGACGTCGGTCGAGGGCGTTTCCGACAGCCCGTACATCAAGGGCCTGGCCCATCATCAGGTCGATCTGCACTCGCCGACCACCGGCATCAACGTGCTCTGGCTGCGTTCGGTGGGCCATAGCCACACCGCGTTTGTCATGGAATCGCTGATCGATGAAATGGCCACGGCGGCGGGCAAGGATCCGGTGGAGTACCGACGAACGCTGCTCAAGGATCATGCCCGGCATCTCGGCGTGTTGAACCTGGCGGTGGAGAAGGCCAACTGGAAAGCCCCGCTGCCGGACGGCCATGCGCTGGGCGTGGCGGTGCATGAGTCGTTCGGCAGCTATGTGGCGCAGGTGGCGGAAGTGTCCCAGGACAATCTGGCGATCCGCGTGCATCGGGTGGTGTGCGCGGTGGACTGCGGGATTGCGGTCAACCCGCAGAGCATCGCGGCGCAGATGGAGTCGTGCATCACCTTCGGCCTGGGCATGGCGCTGCACAGCAAACTGACGCTCAAGGACGGCCATGTCGTTCAGTCCAACTATCACGACTATCAGGTGTTGCGGCTCAATGAAATGCCGCTGGTCGAGGTGCACATCGTGCCGAGCAGCGAGAAGCCCGCCGGCATTGGCGAGGCGGGTGTGCCGCCCACGGCGCCGGCGGTGGCCAACGCGGTGTTCGCCCTGACCGGGCAGCGCCTGCGGGAACTGCCACTGCAAATGTCGGGGTGTGAGATGAAACGACATCTGCTGTTGGGCACGGTGATTCTGCTTGGGCTGGGCGGTTACGCATCGGATCTGTTCGCCGACGATCAGGACGCCTTGAAAGCTTTCGGCACGGTGCAGAAAGTCTTCCAGAGCCCGCGCTGCCAGAACTGCCACATTCCCGGTGATTCGCCGTTGCAGTTCGACGCCGGCATCCCCCACGCGATGAACGTGGTGCGCGGCATGGACGGCAAGGGCGCCGCCGTTTGCCCTGCGCCACTTGCCACGCCGAAAGCAATCCGCCGGCCAGTTACGGCCCCCATGCGCCACCGGGCGCGCCGCACTGGAGCCTGCCGCCGGCCGCGCACAAAATGGCCTGGATCGGTCTGCCGCCAGATCGTTTGTGCGCAATGATCAAGGACCGCGCCAGCAACGGTGACCGCGATTTCGCCGCGCTGATCAAGCACGTCAGCGAGGACAAGCTGGTGCTCTGGGGCTGGAGTCCCGGGGCAGGGCGCGCGCCGGTGCCGGTGCCGCACGATATCGTTCGTGACCCAGTTCAAGCTTTGGGCCGATGCAGGCGGGCCGTGTCCGGTGGCCGGCGGATGAGAGGTTGAGTCATCGCTGATTCGGGCTACGCTCAACTGCATCGAAGACAAAGGAGTGTGTGATGCTGGTACCCGGCAAACCTGCCAATGAAGCTGTCCGAGTTCAAGTGCTGCATGATTTGAAATTGCTCGATTCCGCACCGGAAGAGCGCTTCGACCGGCTGACGCGACTGGCCAAGCGGCTGTTCAACGTGCCGATCGCGCTGGTCACGCTGGTGGACAAGGAGCGGCAATGGTTCAAGTCCTGCGTGGGTCTGGACACGACCGAAACGCCACGCTCTGTTTCATTCTGTGGCCATGCGATTCTCAGGGACGAGCTCATGCTGGTACCTGACGCCCGAGAGGACGAGCGTTTCCACGACAACCCTTTGGTTACCGGGGAGCCGAACATCCGGTTTTACGCCGGTTATCCGCTGACCGTACCCAGCGGCAACAAGATGGGCACCTTGTGCCTGATCGACACCAAACCCCGCGATCTCGACGAAGAGGAGCGCGCCCTGCTGCGCGATCTGGCGGGCATGGCCGAGCAGGAACTGATGGCCGTGCAGATGGCGAGCATGGACGAGCTGACGCTGCTGTCCAACCGTCGCGGCTTCAAAATGCTGGCCCAGCACGCGCTGGACGCCTGCGCACGCCTGGAAAAACCGGCAACGTTGCTGTTTTTCGACCTCAATGACTTCAAGCAGATCAACGACCTCTACGGCCATGCCGAGGGCGACAGCGCGCTCAAGACTTTCGCCGATGTGCTGCGCATCGCCTTTCGCGAGAGCGATGTGGTGGGACGGCTAGGCGGTGATGAGTTCGTGGCGTTGCTGACCGGCTCGAGCCACGTCGAAACCACGGCGATCATGGCGCGACTCAAGGAAATCCTCGAAGAACGCAATGCCACGTTGCACCGCGGTTACGCGATTCGCTTCAGCGTCGGCCAGATCGAATACAACCCGCAGCGCCATGACACCGTGGATAAGCTGTTGGCGGACGCGGATGAGGCGATGTATGCGCACAAGCAGGCGTTGAAGCGTTGCTAGTGCTGACCTCATCGCGAGCAAGCTCGCTCCCACAGCAGGCGTATTTCAACGGTTGGGATGAACTGAGTCTAAAGCCGTGCTTTTCGATTGAAAGACGATAGTTTTTGCGCCGAGCACAAATTATTTCGATCAATCGAGGCGGCCATGCTGCGTGAATTGAAAACCTTTCTGGCAGTGGCGCGGCATGGCACGTTTGCCGCGGCGGGCTTGCATATCGGCCTGACGCAATCGGCGGTCAGTGCGCAGATACGCAATCTGGAGCAGGCCTTGGGCGTGCGTCTGTTCGATCGCACCGGGCGGCAGGCGATTGATCATCCAGCGATACGCAACTTGCCGCTGCGAATAATGTTCAACAAATGTCTGCAGATCGAAAGCGAAAAGCCCTTCTGATGAAAGTCAACTGTCAGTCCCTGACAGTGTCTTTATCTGTTTTCAGGCGCTAGCGTGGGCGCTGTAAAAGACATTCTGCTGGAGTCGGGAAGACTGGTTGTTTTTCTCAGGGCGGAGAATATTGACAATCAGAGGAAAACTCCATGTCAACCCTGGCCAAAACACATCGCAATGCTGGTGATCTGGATCCAACTTTTGCCAAAGATGGAGTCATTAATATCGGACCAGGCAGCTGCGGCTCCGTGGTGGAGACAAAAACTGGACGTATTGTTTATGTTTATGATTCGGCAGGCAAATTGCAGCTGATTCGGGCCTACGGCGATGGTTCTATCGACCCTTCATTCGTGAATCCACCTTGGCAATTTGGGCCAAAATATTCCGCTTCGCGTCAACTTGACATTCAAGACGATGGCGGTTTCGTTGCTATCGGTAGCACTGGCGATGGCTTAAACCGGTTAGCTGCAGTCACGAAGTTCAATGAGCACGGCAGTCAGAATCTGGTCTTTGGCACGAAAATCTTTCCCGACATTCCACTTGACCCTGGGCAAAGTGTGATAACTGACGAAGCAAAGGGTTGTGCCCTCTCCGATGGGCGTGTCCTGTTGGGTCAAAGCCACATTCTGCATGATGGAACAGGAGCTGCCGTTGAGGGGAGTGGAACCATCCGCTGCTATCTCCCTAATGGCGATCTTGACGATACATTCGGTGGAAATGGCGAAGTTAAGATCATATTCGACAACGCACGCTACTCGAGTATCGAGAGCATCAAGCCGAAGCTGCAGGGAGGGTTTATAGTCAGTGGATCGCTCGATAACTCCACCGGCAATGAATCAGAACCCAAAAGTGTTCTGGCTAGTTATGACGAAAGCGGAAAGTTGGACAAAGGGTTTGCAACAGGCGGTCTGTACAAGATTTCTGAGGAATACGGTTTATTTAACAACGTGGGCATATCGCGTCACGGAATAACCTTTGCCGCATCCGTACGCTCTGCCGCAGGAATTAGCGTCGCAACTGTACGCTTGCAGAATGATGGAACACCCGATCCCCGTTTCAACAATGGCCAAGTACTGTGGACCGACATTAATGGACGCTTCGTGACTATTCAAAACGTGGTCGTTCAACCAGATGGAAGCATCATTGTGGGGGTGCGTTCCGACCTTGTGCTGACCCTTCTGCGTATTCTGGAAGACGGTAAACTCGATGATAACTTCGGGGTTGGAGGCGTTGCCAGGTTGGAGGGGTGGCGCATGAATGACTGCATTGTCCAGAGCATTACAGGGAGAATCATCGCTGCTGCTGACGAGATTGATCCTGCGGGTAAACCGCTGGCGCAGGTGTTGGGTTTCGTGGGATGAAGGGGCCCCGCGAGCAAAAAAAACCCGCCAGCACTGGCGGGTTTTTTAGCGGCTAGCCGAAGATTACTCTTCGATGTTGCCCATGGCGGTGGTGTTGAAGCCGCCGTCCACGTACATGATTTCACCGCTGATGCCCGACGCCAGGTCGGAGCACAGGAAGGCGCCGGCGTTGCCGACTTCTTCGATGGTGACGTTGCGGCGCAGCGGGGTTTGCGCTTCGTTGGCGGCCAGCATCTTGCGGAAGTTCTTGATGCGGAAGCTGCCAGGGTGCGGATCGGGCCGGCCGATACGCAGTTGACGCGGGTGCCGTCCGGGCCCAGGGAGCCGGCCAGGTAACGCACGCCGGCTTCCAGCGACGCCTTGGCCATGCCCATCACGTTGTAGTTCGGCATGGTGCGCTCGGCGCCCAGGTAGGACAGGGTCAGCAGGCTGCCGTTGCGGCCTTTCATCATTTCGCGACCGGCTTTGGCCAGGGCCACGAAGCTGTAGGCGCTGATGTCGTGAGCGATGCGGAAGCCTTCACGGGTGGTGGCTTCGGTGAAGTCGCCGTCCAGTTGGTCGCCCGGGGCGAAGCCGACGGAGTGCACGATGCAGTCCAGGCCGTCCCACTTCTTGCTCAGTTCTTCGAAGACCTTGGCGATTTCTTCATCGCTGGCCACGTCGCACGGGAAGCACAGCTCCGGGCTCGAGCCCCAGCCCTGTGCGAACTCTTCTACGCGACCTTTCAGTTTGTCGTTCTGATAAGTGAAGGCAAGCTCAGCGCCCTCGCGATGCATGGCGGCAGCGATGCCGGATGCGATGGACAGCTTGCTGGCGACACCGACGATCAGTACGCGCTTACCGGCGAGAAAACCCATGTGTTGCTCCTCTTTCAGGTTATTGCGCAGTGGCTGGTGCCAGGAAAGCGGCCTCCAGCAACTGCTGTGTATACGGATGTTGGGGGGCGGCAAAGATACTTTGCGCGTCTCCCTGTTCGACCACTTGGCCATGCTTGACCACCATCAGCTGGTGGCTCAGCGCTTTGACGACAGCCAGATCATGGCTGATGAACAAATACGTCAGGTTGTACTTGGCTTGCAGTGAACGCAACAGCTCCACCACTTGCCGCTGCACCGTCCGGTCGAGGGCCGAAGTCGGCTCGTCCAGCAGGATCAGCGCCGGCTTGAGCACAAGGGCTCGGGCTATGGCGATCCGCTGCCGTTGCCCACCGGAAAATTCGTGGGGGTAGCGGTGCCGGGTTTCCGGATCCAGACCTACCTCCTTCAATGCCGCAATAATCGCCGCTTCCTGCTCGGCGGCGGTGCCCATCCTGTGGATCCGCAGGCCTTCGCCAACGATGTCATTCACGCACATCCGCGGGCTCAGGCTGCCGAACGGGTCCTGAAACACCACCTGCATCTCCCGGCGCAGCGGCCGGACCTCGCTCTGCGTCAGGCAGTCTAGCTGCTTGCCCTCAAAACGGATCCCGCCCTGGCGGCCGATCAACCGCAGGATCGCCAGACCCAGGGTGGATTTGCCGGAACCGCTTTCCCCCACGATCCCCAGAGTCTGACCCTGGGGCAGGCTGAAATTGATGCCGTCCACTGCCTTGACGTGATCCACCGTGCGCTTGAGCAGGCCTTTCTTGATCGGGAACCAGACTTTCAGATCCTCGACTTCAAGCAGCGGCGCCCCGATTTTATTGCTCGCCGGGCCTCCGCTGGGCTCCGCACTAAGCAGTTCCCGAGTGTACGGATGCTGCGGCGAACGGAACAGCTCTGCGCACGATGCCTGTTCGACGATGCAACCGCGCTGCATGACACATACACGATGCGCAATTCTTCGCACGAGGTTCAAATCGTGACTGATCAGTAACAGCGCCATGCCCAATCGGGCCTGCAATTCTTTGAGCAGGTCGAGGATTTTCAGCTGAACGGTCACGTCCAGCGCAGTGGTCGGCTCGTCGGCAATCAGCAGTTCCGGCTCGTTGGCCAGGGCCATGGCGATCATCACCCGCTGGCGCTGGCCGCCGGACAATTCGTGGGGCAGGGCCTTGAGGCGCTTGTGCGGCTCGGGGATGCCGACCATCTCCAGCAGCTCCAGCGTGCGCTTGGTCGCGACCTTGCCGGTCAGGCCCTTGTGGATGCCCAGCACCTCGTTGATCTGCTTCTCGATCGAGTGCAGCGGGTTGAGCGAAGTCATCGGCTCCTGAAAGATCATCGCGATCCGGTTGCCACGAATGTGGCGGATGGTCTTTTCGCTCAGCTCCAGCAGGTTCTGCCCGGAATAGGTGATGCTGCCGGCCGGATGCCGCGCCAGCGGGTAGGGCAGCAGGCGCAGGATCGAGTGCGCCGTCACCGACTTGCCCGAGCCGCTTTCGCCGACCAGCGCCAGGGTTTCGCCGCGCTTGATGTCGAAACTCACGCCTTCGACCACCCGTTGCGCGCGATCGCCAATGCCGAATTCGACGGCCAGGTCGCGGATTTCGATCAGATTGTCCTGATTCATGTCACTTCCTCGGGTCGAAGGCATCGCGAGCGGACTCGCCGATGAACACCAGCAAACTCAACATCAGCGCCAATACCGCAAACGCGCTCATGCCCAGCCACGGCGCCTGCAGGTTGGATTTGCCTGGCCACCAGTTCACCCAGCGACGGACTGCCGGCGGGCAAGCCGAAACCGAGGAAGTCCAGGGCGGTGAGGGTGCCGATGGCGCCGGTCAGGATGAACGGCATGAAGGTCATGTCGAAACCATCGCGTTGGGCAGGATGTGGCGGAACATGATCGCGCCGTTCTGCATGCCCAGCGCCCGGGCTGCGCGCACGTATTCGAGGTTACGCCCGCGCAGGAACTCGGCGCGCACCACGTCCACCAGGCTCATCCACGAGAACAGCAGCATGATCCCCAGCAGCCACCAGAAGTTCGGCTGGACGAAACTGGCAAGAATGATCAGCAGGTACAGCACCGGCAACCCCGACCAGATCTCCAGGAAACGCTGGCCGGCCAGATCGACCCAGCCGCCATAGAAGCCCTGCAAGGCGCCGGCGATCACGCCGATGATCGAGCTGAGCACGGTCAGGGTCAGGGCGAACAGCACCGAGACCCGGAAGCCGTAGATGACCCGCGCCAGTACATCGCGGCCCTGATCGTCGGTGCCCAGCAGGTTGTCCGCCGACGGCGGTGCGGGGGCTGGGACTTTCAGGTCGTAGTTGATGCTCTGGTAACTGAACGGAATCGGCGCCCACAGCACCCACGCGTCCTTGGCCTTGAGCAGTTCGCGGATGTACGGGCTCTTGTAGTTGGCTTCCAGCGGGAATTCGCCGCCGAAAGTGGTTTCCGGGTAGCGCTTGATCGCCGGGAAGTACCAGTTGTTGTCGTAGTGCACCACCAGCGGCTTGTCGTTGGCGATCAGCTCGGCACCGAGGCTCAGGCCGAACAGGATCAGAAACAGCCACAACGACCACCAGCCACGCTTGTTGGCCTTGAACAGTTCGAAGCGCCGGCGGTTGAGAGGGGACAGGTTCATCTCAATGCTCCCGGCTGGCAAAGTCGATGCGCGGATCGACCAGGGTGTAAGTGAGGTCGCCGATCAGTTTCACCACCAGCCCCAGCAGGGTGAAGATGAACAGGGTGCCGAACACCACCGGGTAATCGCGGTTGATCGCCGCTTCGAAACTCATCAGACCGAGGCCGTCGAGGGAGAAGATCACTTCGACAGCAACGAGCCGGTGAAGAAGATGCCGATAAACGCCGACGGGAAACCGGCGATCACCAGCAGCATCGCGTTGCGAAACACATGCCCGTAGAGCACGCGGTGGCGGGTCAGGCCCTTGGCCTTGGCGGTGACCACGTACTGCTTGTTGATTCGTCGAGGAAGCTGTTTTTGGTCAGCAGGGTCATGGTCGCGAAGTTGCCGATCACCAGCGCCGTCACCGGCAGCGCCAGGTGCCAGAAATAATCGAGGATCTTGCCGCCAAGGCTCAGCTCGTCGAAGTTGTTCGAGGTCAGGCCGCGTAAAGGAAACCAGTCCAGATAGCTGCCGCCGGCAAACACCACGATCAGCAAAATCGCAAACAGGAACGCCGGAATCGCATAGCCGACGATGATCGCCGAACTGGTCCAGACGTCGAAATGGCTGCCGTGCCGCGTGGCCTTGGCGATCCCCAGCGGGATCGACACCAGGTACATGATCAGCGTGCTCCACAGCCCGAGGGAGATCGACACCGGCATCTTTTCCTTGATCAGGTCGATGACCTTGGCGTCGCGGAAGAAGACTGTCGCCGAAATCCAGCTTGCGTAGTTCTTGACCATGATCCAAAGACGCTCCGGGGCCGACTTGTCGAACCCGTACATCTTCTCGATTTCCTTGATCAGCGCCGGGTCCAGGCCCTGCGCGCCGCGGTAGGAGGAGCCGGCCACGACACTTCGGCACCGCCGCCGGCGATGCGGCTGGTGGCGCCTTCGAAACCTTCGAGCTTGGCGATCATCTGCTCCACCGGCCCGCCGGGCGCAGCCTGGATGATCACGAAGTTGATCAGCAAAAATGCCGAACAGGGTCGGGATGATCAGCAGCAGTCGCCGAAAAATGTAAGCCAGCATCTGATTACTCCGTGCCCACAGGGTCGGCTTGCAGTTGGGTTTCGACTTCTACCGCAGGTTTCGCATCGGGTTTGACCCACCAGGTGTTAATGCCGATGTCGTACTTGGGGGAGACTTTCGGGTGGCCGATGTGGTTCCAGTACGCCACGCGCCAGGTCTTGATGTGCCAGTTGGGGATCACGTAGTAGCCCCATTGCAGCACACGGTCCAGAGCGCGGGCGTGGGCCACCAGGCTTTTGCGCGAATCGGCGTTGATCAGGTTTTCCACCAGATGGTCGACCACCGGGTCCTTGAGGCCCATTGAATTGCGGCTGCTGGACTTGTCGGCGGCGGCGCTCATCCAGAACTCGCGCTGTTCGTTACCCGGCGAGTTGGACTGCGGGAAGCTGCCGACGATCATGTCGAAATCCCGCGAACGCACGCGATTGACGTATTGCGAGACGTCGACGCGGCGGATCACCAGATCGATGCCCAGATCGCTGAGATTGCGCTTGAACGGCAACAACACGCGCTCGAATTCGGTTTGCGCCAGCAGGAATTCGATGGCTACCGGTTTGCCAGTGGCGTCGACCATTTTGTCGTCGACGATTTTCCAGCCGGCCTCTTGCAGCAGCTGATACGCCTCGCGCTGTTGCGTGCGGATCATGCCGCTGGCGTCGGTTTTCGGATTCTCGAAGGCTTCGCTGAACACCTGCGCCGGCAGCTGGCTGCGGAACGGATCGAGGATTGCCACCTGTTCTGCATCCGGCAGGCCGGTGGCGGCCATTTCCGAGTTTTCAAAGTAGCTGCGGGTGCGCGCATAAGCGCCGTTGAACAATTGCTTGTTGGTCCATTCGAAGTCGAACAGCAGGCCGAGGGCCTGGCGTACCCGCACGTCCTGAAACACCGGACGGCGCAGATTGAAGACGAAGCCCTGCATGCCGGTCGGGTTGCTGTTGGCAATCTGTTCCTTGATCAGCCGCCCTTCGGTCACTGCTGGCACGTTGTAGGCATTGGCCCAGTTTTTCGCGGCCATTTCCAGCCAGTAATCGAACTGCCCGGCTTTCAACGCTTCCAGTGCGACGGTGTTGTCGCGGTAATAGTCGGTGGTCATTACGTCGAAGTTGTAGAAACCGCGATTGACCGGCAAATCCTTGCCCCAGTAGTCCTTGACCCGCTCGTAACGCACCGAACGCCCGGCCTCACTTGGGTGACCTTGTACGGGCCGCTGCCAAGAGGAATTTCCAGGTTGCCCTTGTTGAAATCACGCTCGGCCCACCAATGTTTGGGCAGCACCGGCAACTGGCCGAGGATCAGCGGCAGTTCGCGGTTGTTGGTGTGCTTGAACTTGAACAGCACCTTGAGCGGATCTTCGGCGATTACCTCCTCAACGTCGGCGTAGTAACCGCGATACATCGGCGCGCCTTCCTTGGTCAGGGTCTGGAAGCTGAACACCACGTCGTCGGCGCGTACCGGTTGGCCGTCGTGAAACTTCGCTTCGGGACGCAGGTAGAAGCGCACCCAGCTGTTGTCCGGAGCCTTTTCGATTTTGCTGGCGATCAGGCCGTATTCGGTGAATGGCTCGTCCAGTCCCTGTTTGGCCAGGGTGTCGTAGATCAGGCCGATATCGTCCGCCGGCACGCCTTTGCTGATGAACGGATTGAGGCTGTCGAAGCCGCCGAAGCCGGCCTGGCGGAAGATCCCGCCCTTGGGCGCGTCGGGGTTCACGTAATCGAAGTGTTTGAAGTCGGCGGGGTATTTCGGCGGCTCGTTGTACAGGGTCACGGCGTGTGCGGGGCGGCACAAGCCAGCCCGGCGAACAGCAGACCGCTGGCCTGCACAAGCAGGGCGCGGATAGGCTTCATCGATCTTTCTCCGAAGATTTCAGCCACCACGCGCTCAGGCCCAGGGTGTAGGGCGGCGTAGTGACGAAGGCGAACCGGTTGCGGTACGCCAGACGGTGATAATTGAGGTACCAGTTGGGAATGCTGTAGTGCTGCCAGAGCAGCACGCGGTCCAGCGCCTTGCCGGCGGCGACTTGTTCGTCGCGGGTTTGCGCGGCGAGCAAGTGTTCAAGCAGATGATCGACCACCGGATTGGCGATGCCCGCGTAATTCTTGCTGCCCTTGACGTTTACCTGGCTGGAGTGGAAGTACTGCCATTGTTCCAGGCCCGGGCTTAAGGTCTGGCCTAGCGTCATCGAGATCATGTCGAAATCAAATTGATCGAGGCGCTGTTTGTACTGCGCGCGATCGACGGTGCGCAGGCGCGCCTCGATGCCGATACTGTTGAGGTTCTCGATGTACGGCTGATAGAGACGCTCCAGGCTGGGATTGACCAGCATTAGCTCGAAGCGCAGCGGCTGGCCGGCGGCGTTCTGCAGGCGCTGGCCGTTGAGCTTCCAGCCGGCGTCGGCCAGCAACGCCAGGGCTTTACGCATGGTTTCCCGGGGGATGCCGCGCCCGTCGGTCTGCGGCAGCGTGAACGGTTCGGTGAACAGCCGCGCCGGCAGTTGATCCTTGTACGGCTTGAGCATCAGCCATTCATGGCCGACCGGCAGGCCGACGGCGCTGAACTCGCTGTTGGGGTAGTAGCTGGTGGTGCGCTTGTAGGCGTCGCTGAACAAGGCGCGGTTGGTCCACTCGAAGTCGAACATCAGGCCGAGGGCTTCGCGGGTCTTGACGTCAGCGAAGGTCGCGCGCCGGGTGTTCATGAACAGACCCTGGCTCTGGGTCGGGATCTGGTGCGGGATCTGCGCCTTGATCACGTCGCCACGGCGCACGGCCGGGAAGTTGTAGCCATTGGCCCAGTTCTTCGCCTGATGCTCGATATAGATGTCGAACTCGCCGGCCTTGAACGCTTCGAAGGCCACATCGCTGTCGCGGTAGAACTCGACTTCCATGCGATCGAAGTTGTATTTGCCGCGATTGACTGGCAGGTCCTTGCCCCAGTAGTCCTTGACCCGCTCGAAAATCAACTGCCGGCCCGGTGTGACCGAGGTGATGCGGTACGGCCCGCTGCCCAGTGGGGGCTCGAAGGTGGTGGCCTTGAAATCCCGGCCCTTCCAGTAATGCTGGGGCAGCACCGGCAATTCGCCCAGACGCAGGATCAGCAACGGATTGCCGCTGCGCTTAAGCACAAACCGGATGCGCTGCGGGTTGAGGATGTCGACGCGCAGCACTTCCTGAAGGGCGGTGCGGTACAGGGGATGACCCTCCTTGAGCAGCAAACGGTAGGAGAACGCCACGTCGTACGCGGTGATCGGCGTGCCGTCGTGAAAGCGCGCCTGCGGGCGCAGGTTGAACACCACCCAGCTGCGATCTTCGCTGTACTCCACCGACTGGGCGATCAAACCGTAACTGGACGCCGGTTCGTCACCGGACGGCGCGTATTGCCCGGTGCCGACCATCAGCGGCTCGTTCAACTCGTTGATGCCGTATTGCAGGAAATTCGCCGTGGTGACCGGGCTGGTGCCCTTGAACGTGTAGGGGTTGAGCGTATCGAAGGTGCCAAACGCCATCACCCGCAACGTACCGCCCTTGGGCGCTTGCGGGTTGACCCAGTCGAAGTGGGTAAATCTGGCCGGGTACTTGAGCGTGCCGAACTGCGCATAACCGTGGCTTTCGGTGATCGTCGCGCTGACGGGGGAGCTCAAGGCCAGGCTGATCAGGAGCAGGAGGAGGGGACGCTTCAAGTCAGATCCGATCCAGGCGGCTTGGGCTTTGTGGGCCGTACAGTAACAGCTTGTATGGACAGGAAAAAGACAGGGGCTTAATGCGCGGTTAATTGTGGGAGCTGTCTGCGTCGATCTACGGAAATATCAAAAAATGACAGGCGAAAAAAAGCCCCTGAAATTCAGGGGCTCTTGGTCAGTGCGGCTGGTAGACCGTGAGCATCTGCCCAGGCTTGAGCGCCTTGCCGGCGCCCGGATTCCAGCGCTTGAGATGTTGCATCTCGACGTTGAAACGCTTGGCGACCACGTACAGTGTGTCGCCGCGTTTAACCTTGTACTGGGTCTGTTTACCGTCGTCCTTTTCTCTGGTCTTGCTGCTGGTCTTGCTGTTGGCTGCGATGACGGTGTTGATGCGCCCGCCACTGCTGCGCGCCGGTGTGCGCTTGCTGGTGTCCTGCATGACCAGGGTCTGGCCGACCTTGAGATTCTTGCCGGTCAGCTTGTTCCAGCGTTGCAGGTCCTTGACCTCGACCTTGTTGGCCTTGGCGATGGAACCGAGGTTGTCGCCACGCTTGACCCGATAGGCACGCTTGGCCTGGGCGATCTCGCTCGGATCGGCGCCTTCGAACCGTTAAGCGACGCGGCTGTCAGTTCGTCGGACGCATGGTTCTGCGCTGGCGGTCAGAGACTGCGCTTCGAGTCGCACCAGCAGGTGTGCGGCCTCGATGGTGGTGCGCTGCTTGAAGGCCGGGTTGAGCTGGAACAGCTCGTCTTCGTCGATGTTGGCCACCGCTGCGACCTTGGACAGGTCCATGCGCTGGTTGATTTCGACGACCTGGAAATACGGTTCGTTGGCGATCGGGTTGAGGTTCACGCCATAGGCTTCAGGCGTCAGGACCACTTGCGAGAGCGCCAGAAGTTTCGGTACGTAGGCTTGGGTTTCCGCCGGCAGCGGCAGGTTCCAGTAGTCGGTCGGCAGGCCGAGCTTTTCGTTGCGCTCGATGGCGCGGCTGACCGTGCCTTCGCCGGCGTTGACGCGGCAGTGCCAACCAGTCACCGTTGAACATGTCGTGCAGGCGGGTCAGGTAGTCCATCGCTGCCGTGGTCGAGGCAGTAATGTCGCGACGGCCATCGTAGAAACGGGTCTGACGCAGGTTGAAATAGCGCCAGTGGACGGGATGAACTGCCAGAGGCCCACCGCGTCGGCCCGGGAATAGGCCATCGGGTTGTAGGCGCTTTCGATGACCGGCAGCAGCGCCAGTTCCAGCGGCATGTTGCGTTCTTCGAGTCGCTCGACGATGTAATGAATGTAGAGGCTGCCGCGTTCGCCGGCGTTCTCGAGGAAGGAAGGGTTACTGGCGAACCACAGGCGCTGTTGCTCGATGCGCGGGTTCACGCCCAGACCTTCCTGAAGCTGGAAGCCACCGCGCATGCGCTCCCAGATGTCCTGAGGCACCTGCGGGTTGGGCTTTTCCGACAACCAGATGGGCTTCTGCTTGGCTCGCGCAGCAATGTTCGGCGTATGTGTCGCTTCAGTCTGCGGAGCATGGCTGGAACAGCCCGCCAGTGTGGCGGACACAGCCACCGCGATGGCTTGCGCCAGGCGGGTCAATGCATCTGAATTGACGGACTTACGTATGGATGACGACATTGGCTGGAAGTAAGTTCCGGGCAAAAATGTCGGGCGATTCTAGAAAGCGCACCCCCTGCGGTCAACCATTCAGAATTTTTGTACCAGGCAGGGAGCCACTTAGAACGTATCTTTCCATGCCCGCAGAGCCGCAAAAACCTCACTCGGCGCCCGGTTTTGAGGGCCGTTCCGTTCGTCCACTTTTTGTGTAACCAATATTTCACCGGTGCGCAAAAACGGGTTTGTGAGCTTTTCCAGCGCAAGGGTCGAGGGCAGTGTCATCACGCCATTCGCACGTTGCTGGCTGACTTTTTCCAGACGGGCGGCGATGTCCCGGTTGCCCGGCTCCACGGCGGCGGCGAATTTCAGGTTGCTCAGGGTGTATTCGTGGGTGCAGTAGACCAGGGTGTCTTCCGGCAGCGCCGCCAGACGGCTCAACGACTGGTGCATCTGTTGCGGCGTGCCTTCGAACAAACGGCCGCAGCCGGCAGCGAACAGGGTGTCGCCACAGAACAGCAGGCCATGATGGTAGTAGGCGATGTGTCCCAGGGTGTGGCCGGGAACGGCATGGACGTCGAAGTCCCAGCCGAGTACGCGCACCGTGTCGTTGTCCTTGAGGGCCACGTCCCGCCCCGGAATACTTTCGCTGGCCGGTCCGTAGACCGTGGCACCGGTGGCCTTTTTCAGCGTCTCGACGCCGCCGACATGGTCGTGGTGATGGTGAGTGATGAGGATGTCGCCGAGCACCCAGCCCGGATGCGCGTCGAGCCACGCCTGCACGGGGGCGGCATCCCCCGGATCGACCACCGCGCAACGCTGGGTGGCATGATCCTGTAACAACCAGATGTAGTTGTCGGTGAAGGCGGGCAGGGCACTGATCTGTATCATCGTCGAATTCGCCAAGCGGGTAACATTGGCGCATCTTAGAGGTTCCTGGCGTGTTGGAGAATGCAATGATCGATAAAGCGTTCGCTCAGGCCGATCCTGACTGGCTCGCGCTGATCGGTGCAGCCCGTGAATGGCTGTCCGGCCCCCTCGGGCAATTTCTGCTGGACGAAGAACGGCGCATGCTCGAAGACGAGCTGGGCCGGTTCTTCGGCGGCTATCTGGTGCATTACGGTCCCGTCCGCCGAAACGCCGCGTCGGCGCCGCAGGTGCAGCGCAACGTGCGGCTGGGCGCGCCCTTGCCGGGCGTGGAGATCGTCTGCGAAGAACAGGCCTGGCCGTTGAGCGAGCACGCCGCCGATGTGGTGGTGTTGCAGCACGGCCTGGATTTCTGTCTGTCGCCCCACGGTCTTCTGCGCGAAGCGGCCAGCAGCGTGCGCCCCGGCGGGCATCTGCTGATTGTCGGCATCAACCCCTGGAGCACCTGGGGGCTGCGCCACGTGTTCGCCCATGACGCCTTGCATCAGGCGCGCTGTATCCTCGTGTCGGGTTGGGGACTGCTTAACTGCTGGGCTTCGCGCTGGAGAAACGCCGCTTCGGGTGCTATCGTCCGCCGCTCGCGTCACCCAAGTGGCAGGCCCGTCTGGCCGGCTGGGAACGCAAGGCCGGCGACTGGCAACTGTCGGGCGGCGGCTTCTATTTACTGGTCGCGCGCAAGATCGTGGTCGGCCTGCGTCCGGTGCGTCAGGAACGCCGCGAGCCGATGGGCAAGCTGATTCCGCTGCCGATGGCCAAGGTCAATCGCCGGCGCATCGAACCGTAAACCTTCTTTTATTTATGGCCGGGTATATCCCGGCCTTGGCCATCGTCGATCCGTGATCGGCGAGGCCACGCATTTTTTCTGGATAGACTGGCATGAGCGAAAGCGTCGATAGCGTAGAACTGTTCACTGACGGCGCCTGTAAAGGCAACCCCGGCCCCGGCGGCTGGGGCGCCTTGCTGGTGTGCAAGGTTGTGAAAGGAACTGTGGGGCGGCGAAGCCAACACCACCAACAACCGCATGGAGCTGCTCGGCGCGATTCGCGGCCTGGAAGCCCTCAAGCGTCCGTGCGAAGTGCTGCTGGTGACTGACTCGCAATACGTGATGAAAGGCATCAACGAGTGGATGGCCAACTGGAAAAAGCGTGGCTGGAAAACCGCCGCCAAGGAGCCGGTTAAAAATGCCGACCTGTGGAAGGAACTCGACGAGCAGGTCAACCGCCACAAGGTCACCTGGAAATGGGTCCGTGGCCACATCGGCCATCACGGCAACGAACGCGCCGACCAGTTAGCCAACCGTGGGGTGGATGAGGTTCGCGGTTACAAGCAGGATTGATCAAAGCATCAAAATGGCCTTGGCCAGTTGCAGGTCGGTATAGGGCTGACCTGGCAGCAGGCTGCGAATTCGCGTCAGCGCCGCTTCCATCTGTGCGCCGCGAATGTCCCCGTCGCTGGCAACGAACGCCGCGGCGTCATCCTTGGCCGCCAACACGATCTTGTCGTCCTTGAACGAACCGCTGGTGCCTTTGCTGGAGCTGAGCGTAAGGCTCATGGTGATGTCGGTGCTGATGACGAAACTGGTGGCGTGCGCTTCGGCCGCCAGCAGGCAGCCGCCGAGCATTAAAACGTATGCAGTCTTCATGACGCGCTCAAATCCGCTGGAAACAAGCCGCGCACGCTAACAAGGCGGTTTGCCGCTGACTTTATGAACATTGCTAATGATTGTTAAAAACTGCATGAGCGCCGGTCACCTGACGGCGCGCGACGCGTACCGCGAGCGTGTTAACATCGCCGCTTTTGCACGATTGACCCCGTTGAGAGCTGAACACTGATGGCCACCAGATCCGTTGTACTCGATACCGAAACCACCGGCATGCCGGTGACCGACGGCCACCGGATTATCGAAATCGGTTGTGTCGAGCTGATCGGTCGACGTCTGACGGGCCGGCACTTTCACGTTTATCTGCAACCGGATCGCGAGAGTGACGAAGGCGCGATCGCCGTTCACGGCATCACCAACGAATTCCTGGTCGGCAAGCCGCGCTTCGCCGAAGTGGCCGACGAATTTTTCGAGTTCATCAACGGCGCGCAGCTGATCATCCATAACGCGGCGTTCGACGTTGGCTTCATCAACAACGAATTCGCCCTGATGGGCCAGCAGGATCGCGCGGACATCACGCAGCACTGCACGATCCTCGACACCCTGATGATGGCCCGGGAACGTCACCCGGGTCAGCGCAACAGCCTCGATGCCCTGTGCAAACGCTACGGCGTCGACAACTCTGGCCGTGAGCTGCACGGCGCATTGCTCGACTCGGAGATTCTCGCCGACGTCTACCTGACCATGACCGGTGGCCAGACTAGCCTGTCGCTGGCCGGCAACGCCTCCGACGGCAATGGCACGGGCGAGGGCGCGGACAACTCGGCCACCGAAATCCGCCGTCTGCCGGCAGATCGCAAACCGGGGCGGATCATTCGCGCTACCGAAGCCGAGCTGGCCGAACACCAGGTGCGCCTGGAAATCATCGCCAAATCGGCCGGTGCCCCGGCGTTGTGGACTCAACTGCTGGAAGCCGAAGCTCAAGCGTAAGGCAAAAAAGGATCGCCCGAACATCCAGGCCGTGTTCAGGCGATCCTTTGTTTTTGGCAGTACTGACAACTGGCCACCCTCGCCACATCCGCTCCGACCCTCTACCCTGAGGACATTGGCAGATCACTCTCCGCCGCCTCAGGACACTGAGCCTCATGTACAAAGATTTGAAGTTCCCGGTGTTGATCGTCCACCGCGACATCAAGGCCGACACGGTTGCCGGTGAACGCATTCGCGGCATCGCCCGAGAGCTGGAGCTGGAAGGTTTCAGTATCGTTTCGGCCACGGACTACACCGAGGGCCGGCTGGTGGCGTCGACCCACCATGGTCTGGCGTGCATGCTGATTGCCGCCGAAGACGCCAGCACCAACTCCCATCTGTTACAGAACATGGCCGAACTGATCGGTCTGGCCCGGGTGCGGGCGCCGGATCTGCCGATCTTTGCCCTCGGCGAGCAAGTCACCCTGGAAAACGCCCCGGCCGATGCCATGGACGAGCTCAATCAGTTGCGCGGCATTCTCTACCTGTTCGAAGACACGGTGCCGTTTCTCGCCCGGCAAGTGGCGCGGGCGGCACGCAAGTACCTGGACGGCCTGTTGCCGCCATTCTTCAAGGCGCTGGTGCAGCACACCGCCGATTCCAATTATTCCTGGCATACCCCGGGCCATGGTGGCGGGTGGCTTATCATAAGAGCCCGGTAGGCCAAGCCTTTCACCAGTTCTTCGGGGAAAACACCCTGCGCTCGGACTTGTCGGTTTCGGTGCCGGAGCTGGGCTCGTTACTCGACCACACCGGGCCACTCGCCGAGGCGGAAGCACGCGCCGCGCGCAATTTCGGCGCCGATCACACGTTTTTCGTGATCAATGGCACCTCGACCGCCAACAAGATCGTCTGGCACTCGATGGTCGGGCGCGATGATCTGGTGCTGGTGGATCGCAACTGCCACAAGTCGGTGTTGCACGCGATCATCATGACTGGCGCGATTCCGCTGTACCTGTGCCCGGAGCGCAACGAGCTGGGCATCATCGGCCCGATTCCGCTCAGTGAATTCAGTCGCGAATCGATCCAGGCCAAGATCGATGCCAGCCCGTTGACCAAGGGCCGCGAACCGAAAGTCAAACTGGCGGTGATCACCAACTCCACCTACGACGGCCTCTGCTACAACGCCGAGCTGATCAAGCAGAGCCTGGGCAACTGTGTCGAAGTCCTGCATTTCGACGAGGCCTGGTACGCCTACGCCGCGTTTCACGAATTTTTCGCCGGTCGTTACGGCATGGCCACCTCGCGCAGCGAGGACAGTCCTCTGGTGTTCACCACCCATTCCACCCACAAACTGCTGGCGGCGTTCAGTCAGGCTTCGATGATTCATGTGCAGGACGGCGGGGCGCGGAAGCTGGATCGCGACCGGTTCAACGAAGCGTTCATGATGCACATCTCGACGTCGCCGCAGTACAGCATCATTGCTTCGCTGGACGTGGCGTCGGCGATGATGGAAGGTCCGGCGGGGCGTTCGCTGCTGCAGGAAACCTTTGACGAAGCCCTGAGCTTTCGCCGGGCACTGGCCAATCTGCGCCAGCACATCGCCGCCGATGACTGGTGGTTCTCGATCTGGCAGCCGCCGGGTGTCGAGGCAATCCGACCGTGTGTGCCGCGCGAGGACTGTCTGCTGCAAGCCGGCATGGGCGCACTGGCATGGTTTTTGTCGAAGTGTCGGCGACGATTTATGTGCTGCTCGACCCGCTCAAAGTGACTTTGGTGATGCCGGGCCTGACTGCTGGCGGCGCTTTGAGCGACAAGGGCATTCCGGCGGCAGTGGTCAGCCGTTTCCTCTGGGAGCAACTCAGGTGGTGGAGAAAACCGGCCTGTACTCATTTCTGGTGCTGTTCTCCATGGGCATCACCAAGGGCAAGTGGAGCACGCTGCTGACCGAACTGCTGGAGTTCAAGCGCAGCTACGACGCCAACGTCAGTCTCGACACCTGCCTGAAGTGTGTCGCCCAGGAAGATCCTGTGCGTTATCGCGGCATGGGCCTGCGCGATCTGTGCGATCAACTCCACGCCTGCTATCGCAGCAACGCCACCGCCAAACACCTCAAGCGCATGTACACGGTGCTGCCGGAAATCGCGATGAAACCGGCCCACGCTTACGATCAATTGGTGCGCGGTGAAGTCGAGGCGGTGCCGATCGATGAGCTGGAAGGCCGGGTGGCAGCGGTGATGCTGGTGCCGTACCCGCCGGGCATTCCGCTGATCATGCCTGGCGAACGCTTTACCGAATCCACGCGCTCGATCATTGAATACCTCAGGTTTGCCCGCACGTTCGACGCAATGTTTCCGGGGTTTGTGGTCGATGTGCACGGTCTGCAACACGAAGATGAGGGCAATGGACGGCAATACACCGTCGATTGCGTCAAGGAATGAGGGCTTTTCCGAGTATGCAACCGGTCATGAATCCGAAATACCCAGGGTTGTCGGTGCGAGTCGCCGACGACGGTTTTGCCGCTTACATCTGGGGCAGCGATTTCAGCTTCGAGGTGGCCGCCTACGGCACGGCCGAAATCGGCAAACCCGTGGCGCAATGGGCCGTGACGCCCATCGTGCCGTATCGCAAGTGCTACGGCATCGATCCGGAGGAGTTCAGCAGTTTTCGCGATGCCGCTGACAGTGCGATTTTCATGGCGTACCTGGAGGATGAGCCGGTCGGGCATCTGGTGATCAGCACAACTGGAACGGCTTCGCCCATATCGATGAACTGGCGGTGCACGCTCCGGCACGGCGCCATGGTGTGGCCAAGGCCTTGCTCGACGTGGCGCAGTTCTGGAGCCGCAAGAAAACTGCCGGGGATCATGCTGGAAACCCAGAACAACAACCTCGGCGCCTGCCGTCTGTATGAGCGCTGCGGGTATGTGATCGGCGGCATCGACCACTTGCGTTATCGCGGCATCGATCCGAACACCGCCGAAGTGGCGCTGTTCTGGTATCGATTGTTCGATAACCCGCTGGAGCATCCGATCAGTTCGCCAGCATCGCCTCGGCTTGTTCCGTGACGATCCCGAGCAGCGTCTGAATCGCCGCTGACGGCGTGGCGTGTTTGAAGGTCAGGGCATAGAGGCTGATCGGCACCGCGGGCGACAACGGGCAGACATCGAGACCGCCCGCCCGCGCACCAATGGCGGTGAACGGGTCGACGATCGCCAGGCCTTCGCCGGCCTCTACCATGGCTGCGCATCATCTGGTGGGTCTGCACCCGGGTCTGGATGGTCGGCGCCGGGCGCAGGGCCTGGAGTTTGTTTTCCAGGGCCGGGCTCAGCGGGTCCTGGCCTTCGAGGCCGACCATCGCCTGACCGGCCAGATCCTGCAGGGAAATGTATTTCTGCTTCGGTTGCAGCCAGCCGTGGGGCGCAAGCAATTGCAACTTGCCCTGAGCCAGCGGCTGGCAATCAATGTCAGGGTGTTGTGGATCGTGCAGGCTCAGGCCCAGATCGCTGTCGCGCAGCAGCAGGTGGCGGACGATGTCGCGGGTCGGCTCGCTGAGCAGGGTGGCAGGGCACGTCGGGGCAGGCGCCGCGCGCGGGCGAGGCTGTTGCGGCAGCAGTTGCTGGCCAGCGCGGGGTGGTGCCGATGATCCGCAAGGGTGGGGCGAGATATTGCTTGAGGCTGCTGGCCAGCCGTTGCAGCGGTTCCAGCGCTTCATAGATGTGGCCGATCTCGACTTGCAGCGCCCGGGCTTCCGGGGTCGGCTGAAGTCGTCCGCGTACGCTGGCGAACAGCATGAACCCGAGCTGACTCTCGGCTTCGCGCAAACGCTCCTCGACCTCGGGCGCCGGTAGTTGCAGCCATTCGGCGGCGGTGCCCACGTGACCGGTCTGCAAAAGCGCCTGAATCACTTCGATATGACGTAAACGCATGCGTGAAGTCCATGTCCGGCCGTTGGGGTCAGTGGCTGAATCCTACCCCAACTCGGCGCGGATGACTTCTGCTCATAACGATCGGTTATGAAGCGACCGATGGCTCGGGTTCGCGGATCAGGGTGATGCCCGACTGAACCAGCAAAAACTCGTTGTCGTCGATCTTGTTGACGCGGTCGCCAATCGCCAGCTTGTAGGTGGTAACGGGCTCCGTGCCGGTGAAACCGTCTGCCGACGGTTGGATTCCTGGAACTCATGCACGGAATAAACGCGGCCTTCCGCATCTCTTGCATGGAACTGACCGACGAGTACTGCTGCCATCTGCTTAGAACCTCTGGAGATAAAACGCTTGATTTGCGGCTTGGTAGACCGTCATCGAGCTTGGTAAGTTTTCCTACATGAAAAAAATATTCCAGACGCGGGAAATAACCTTCGGCGTCTGGTGGAATCGTCATCGGATCATCTATAACTACTGGCTCCTCCCACGGACAGTCGAGAGTCTTCCAATGAGCAATGTCTATAACGTCGCAGTATTGGTCGGCAGCCTGCGCAAGGCGTCCATCAACCGCAAGGTCGCCCTGGCGCTGGCCGGAAACTGGCCACCGCCAATCTTCAAGCTAACCATTTGTCGAAATTGGCGATCTGCCAACTCTAACAACCGAAGACATCGACGGCGATTCACCGCCGGCAGCCTACAGCACTTTCCGGCAAAAAGTGGGCTCATCCGACGCTCTGCTGTTTGTCACCCCGGAATACAACCGCTCGGTGCCGGCGCCTTTGAAGAATGCCATTGACGTCGGTTCGCGGCCCTATGGCAAGAGTGTCTGGAGCGGCAAACCGGGAGCGGTGATCAGCGTTTCGCCGGGTGCCATCGGCGGTTTTGGCGCCAACCAGCATTTGCGTCAGTCCTTCGTTTTCCTCAACGTGCCGTGCATGCAGCAGCCGGAAGCCTACCTGGGCGGCGCGGGCACGGCGTTCGATGAGGCGGGGAAACTGAACGAGTCGGTGAAGCCGTTCCTGCAAAGTTTCATCAATGCCTTTGGCGAGTGGGTGGCGCAGCACAAGAAGTGATTCGCTGATTTTTCTGACAAGAAGATATCGACCCTGTGGGAGTGAGCCTGCTCGCGATCTCGGTGTATCAGCTGGCACATCAGTTGAATGACACACCGCCATCGCGAGCAGGCTCACTCCCACAGGTTTTGTGGTGCGGTTCAATTTTTCTTTTACTGAAGGCTGTCGCGAATGCTCGCTGCGTCACTGATTTTCCTGCTGACCATTACCCTGGTGATCTGGCAACCCAAAGGCCTCGGGGTCGGCTGGAGTGCAACATTCGGCGCCATCGTTGCGCTGATTTTCGGCGTGGTGCATCTGAGCGACATCCCGCTGGTATGGCAAATCATCTGGAACGCCACCGGCACGTTCGTAGCGCTGATCATCATCAGCCTGTTGCTCGACGAGGCGGGGTTCTTCGCCTGGGCGGCGTTGCACGTAGCGCGGTGGGGACGGGGCAGCGGGCGCAAGCTGTTTGCCTTCATGGTGCTGCTGGGTGCGCTGGTCTCGGCATTGTTCGCCAATGACGGGGCGGCGCTGATCCTCACGCCCATCGTGATTTCCATGCTGCTGGCCCTGCGTTTTTCTCCGGCGGCGACCCTGGCGTTCGTCATGGGCGCGGGGTTCATTGCCGACACCGCGAGCCTCCCGCTGGTGGTGTCGAACCTGGTGAATATCGTCTCGGCCGATTTCTTTCACATCGGATTCAACCGGTATGCGGCGGTGATGGTGCCGGTCAACTTCGTCAGCGTCGCTGCCACGCTGGGCATGTTGCTGTGGTTCTTCCGCCGCGACATTCCCAAGGCCTACGACCCGGAACAGCTTGAACATCCGCAAACCGCCATTCACGACAAAGCCACGTTCTACGCCGGTTGGGCGGTGCTGGTGATTCTGCTGATCGGCTGTTTCGCGCTGGAGCCGCTGGGCATTCCGATCAGTGCAATCTCGGCGGTGTGCGCGGCGCTTTTGCTGGCGATTGCCGCGCGCGGGCACAAGATCTCCACGCGCAAGGTGATGAAAGAGGCGCCGTGGCAGATCGTGATTTTCTCGCTGGGCATGTATTTGGTGGTCTACGGGCTGCGCAATGCCGGGCTCACCGATTATCTGGCCGGGTGGCTCAATGTATTCGGCGATTACGGTGTATGGGGCGCGGCGATGGGCACCGGGGTGCTGACGGCCTTGTTGTCGTCGATCATGAACAACCTGCCGACGGTGCTGGTCGGTCTGCTGTCGATCGATGCCAGCCAGGCCAGCGGTGTGGTGAAGGAGGCGATGATCTACGCCAACGTGATCGGCAGCGACCTGGGGCCGAAAATCACCCCGATCGGCAGTCTCGCGACCTTGCTCTGGCTGCATGTGCTGGAGCGCAAGAACATCAAGATCGGCTGGGGGTATTACTTCAAGGTCGGGATCGTGCTGACGGTGCCGGTTCTGTTGGTGACCTTGGCGGCACTCGCCGTGAGACTTTCCATTTAGACCGAGTCGGCTCAATCGCTGCGGTGCGACGACTCGACTTGCCAGCGAAGGGGCCGGATCAGACGGCACAGAAATCAGGATTGGCCCGGCACATTCGGCCACAGATCCGACACCAGAAACAGCCGCTCGGCTTCTTCCCACTCGCCCCGGGCATTTTCGGTCAGGCGTACCATCAGTTGCGCCGGGGCCAGCGGTTCGAGTTCATCGAGCCAGGCCTGCAAGTGCCCGTTGCTCCAGGTCTGCTCCGCCGGGTAGTGCGCCGGCGCCAGCCAGGCGTGGCGGGGCAGGGGTTGCCAGCGTCCGGCCGGGCGCTGAGCGACAAACGCCGGCCAGTCTTTCTGATGCAGCCAACTGCCACGCAAATGCTGAGGATGGGCGCCGCTGGGTGGCACCGACTGGCCGGGCCACGGATACAGCAAGTATCCGCCCAGCCACAGTTGCGCACTGAACGATCCGACATCCAGCGCCGCCAGCACTTCGCGGCTTTCCGGGCGCGCGGAGATCGGCAGCTGATGTTCGCTCAAATGCGCCAGTTTGCGATCCAGCCGATCATGACAACCCGGCCCCAGCCACGACGCCGGATCATGACCGTCGCCGTTCTGTGGGCCGAGGTAGAGCTTGATCGCCAGTTCCAGGTGGTGCACGCCGTCGCGGTCGCGCAGCAGCATGTCCAGCTCGCCGAGGGTGTGACCTTCGCGGCGGATCGGCAGGTTGGCGGCGATCAGTTCGATGCCTGGCGCGTGCTCCACCGCAAATTGCCACAACCGCTCGTAATACAGGCCCAGGCGCCGGGTGCGGGCCTGGGACAGCCAGTGCAGCAGGCCGTAACTGTCGCGGTCGAGCTGGCGCAACCAGTGTTCCAGCCGCTCGGGGTCGCTGACCCAGTCGCTGCCCGCCAGCGGATGGCGCTGCGGCCACGGGGTGGCGGCGAGCATCGGCGGGGCGAGGATCACCCACGCCAGATCACGCACCTCGGGGTGGCGTAACTGGTGGGGCAACTGCAGCAAATCGGGAAATAGGATCATCTTGCGAGCATAGCCTCAAACACCGGTGCAGCCTCGGGGCTGAAAGGATTTTGTCTATCCGGCGCTTTCGCCCATAATCGTGCTTTTCGCCGTCTCAGTCCCCCGCAGGAGTCCCATGGAGCAATTTCGTAATATCGGCATCATCGGTCGCCTGGGCAGCTCCCAGGTGCTGGATACCGTCCGCCGACTGAAACGCTTCCTGCTCGATCGTCACCTGCATGTGATTCTCGAAGACACCATCGCCGAAGTCCTGCCGGGCCATGGCCTGCAAACCTCGTCGCGCAAGATGCTCGGCGAAGTCTGCGACATGGTCATCGTGGTCGGCGGTGACGGCAGCCTGCTCGGCGCGGCGCGGGCACTGGCCAAACACAATATTCCGGTACTCGGGATCAACCGTGGCAGCCTCGGCTTTCTCACCGATATTCGCCCCGACGAGCTGGAAATCAAGGTCGCCGAAGTGCTCGACGGCCATTATCTGGTGGAAAACCGCTTCCTGTTGCAAGCCGAGTCGCGTCGCCACGCCGAGCCATCGGCCAGGGCGATGCGCTGAACGACGTGGTGCTGCACCCGGCAAATCGACGCGGATGATCGAGTTCGAACTGTACATCGACGGCCAGTTCGTCTGCAGCCAGAAGGCCGACGGCCTGATCGTCGCCACTCCGACCGGTTCCACCGCCGTACGCACTGTCCGGCCGGTGGCCCCATCATGCATCCCAAGCTTGACGCTATTGTGATTGTGCCGATGTACCCCCATACCTTGTCGGGCAGACCGATCGTGGTCGATGGCAACAGTGAGCTGAAAATCGTCGTGTCCAAAGATATGCAGATCTACCCGCAGGTCTCCTGCGACGGGCAGAACCACTTCACCTGCGCGCCGGGCGACACCATCACCGTCAGCAAGAAAGCGCAGAAGCTGCGGCTGATCCATCCGCTCGACCACAACTACTACGAAGTCTGCCGGACCAAGCTCGGCTGGGGCAGCAAGTTGGGTGGTGGAGGCGACTGATGCTCGATCCCGCGCGCAGTTATGACCTGATTGGTGACGTGCACGGATGCGCCCTGACCCTGGAACACCTGCTGGACCGTCTCGGTTACCACAAGCAGGGCGGAGTCTGGCGGCATCCGTCGCGCATGGCCGTGTTTGTCGGCGACATCATCGACCGCGGCCCGCGGATTCGCGAGGCGCTGCACATCGTCCACGACATGGTCGAGGCCGGTCAGGCGTTGTGCATCATGGGCAACCACGAGTTCAACGCCCTCGGCTGGAGCACCCCGGCGCCTCCGGGCAGCGGCAAGCAGTTCGTCCGTGAACACACGCCGCGCCATGCCCGCCTGCTGCATGAAACCCTGACCCAGTTCGAAACCATCCGGGTGACTGGCACGACTTCCAGCAATGGTTCTACCAACTGCCGCTGTTCGTCGACGCCGGACGTTTCCGCGTGGTGCATGCCTGTTGGGATGCCGGCCTGATCGAGCCGCTGCGCGCGCTGTTCCCCGATGGCTGCATCGACGAGCACTTCCTTCAGGCCTCGGCCGTGCCCGGCAGTTTCGCCTGCACCGTGTTCGATCGCCTGCTGCGCGGCACCGACATGCGCCTGCCGGATGGCCTGACCATGACCAGCGGTGATGGCCTGGTGCGTTCGTTCTTCCGCACCAAGTTCTGGAGGACGCCCGAGCCCTCGGCGGACATCGTTTCAGCCCAATGCTTGCGGAGCCGGGCGCAGAAGCCGCTGACCTCCAGCGAAAAGAATTCCCTGCTGCGCTACGGCGTCGATGAGCCGTTGCTGTTCGTCGGTCATTACTGGCGCAGCGGCAAACCGGCGCCGATCCGCCCCAACCTCGCGTGCCTGGATTACAGCGCGTGCTCTACGGCAAAAACTGGATCTGCCTATCGTCTGGATCAGGAAACCCGCCTCGATCCGCATAAATTTGTCTGGGTCGACGTCGAGCGGCCGGAGGTGCTGCGATGAGTGCCATAGCCGTCTTGCGTGTGCCGTTGGCGGCGGACCTGAGTGGGTTCGTCAAACTGCTGCAGCGCATGCAAGTGCCCCATCGTGTCAGCGAAGAGGCGGGCGAGCAGGTGTTGTGGGTGCCCTCGGAAATCAGCGACGACGTGCGCTCGCTGTACGAGCGTTTCCCGGCGGGCGACCCGGATCAGCAGCCTGAAATTCCGGCGGCGCCGACGCTCAAGCGCCCGAGCTTCGCCGAGCAACTGAAACATGCCAAGGCCACCGGGTTCGTTCTGCTGCTGAGCCTGATCGTCGGCGGGTTGACGTTCCTTGGCGATAACCTCGACACGATGCGTTGGCTGACCTTCCTCGATTTTCGCGTGGTCGGCGACTACATCCACTTCACACCACTGGCCGACAGCCTGGCAGCGGGGCAGTGGTGGCGCCTGTTTACGCCGATGCTGATCCACTTCGGCATCCTGCACCTGGCCATGAACGGCATGTGGTACTGGGAGCTGGGGCGGCGCATCGAGTCGCGCCAGGGCAGCGTCAACCTGATCGGCCTGACGTTGCTGTTCGGCCTGGTTTCCAACTATGCGCAATTCGCGTGGAGCGGCCCGAGCCTGTTCGGCGGCCTGTCCGGCGTACTTTACGGATTGCTCGGTCACTGCTGGATCTTCCAGTTGCTGGCGCCGAGCCCGGCCTATCGCCTGCCGCGCGGCGTGCTGGCAATGATGCTGGTGTGGTTGCTGGTGTGCATGTCCGGGCTGATCTCGATGATCGGTTTCGGCGAAATCGCCAACGCCGCCCACGTCAGCGGGTTACTCATCGGATGCTTAACCGGTTTGTTGGGCGGTTTGTACAACCGCCGTAAACTGGCCGCCTGAATTTTTTGAATAAAGAGCACGGAGACCCTGATGTCCTCTTTTAACGATTTGATCAAGAACATCACCCCGGACATCTACCAGAGCCTGAAACTGGCGGTAGAGATCGGCAAATGGTCCGACGGCGGCAAACTCACCTCCGAGCAGCGCGAGCTGTCGTTGCAGGCGATGATCGCCTGGGAAATGCAGAACCTGCCCGAGGAAGAGCGCACCGGTACATGGGCCCGCAGGAATGCGCCTCGAAGTCGATCGAAGTGCCGAACATCCTGTTCAAGTCGGACGCCCTCCATTGATCGAGATCGGCCGCGGTGCAATCAGCAAAATGTCGGCGCGCCTGGACGGGCCGAACGTGCAGTACGCGTTTCGTCTGGATGACGTCGAGGTGCCGGTCAACCCGTTGATCGGCAGCACGGTGCGTCTGAATACTTGGGGGCGATTCACTGCACCCATTGCGGGCGCAGGACCAAGACCAGTTTCAGTCAAGGCTACTGCTACCCGTGCATGACCAAACTCGCCCAGTGCGACATTTGCATCATGAGCCCGGAGCGCTGCCACTTCGAGGCCGGCACCTGCCGTGAGCCGGAGTGGGGCGAGAAGTTCTGCATGACCGACCACATCGTCTACCTGGCCAATTCGTCGGGGATCAAGGTCGGCATCACTCGCGCCACCCAGTTGCCGACCCGCTGGCTCGATCAGGGCGCCAGTCAGGCGCTGCCGATCATGCGCGTTTCGACGCGGCAGCAGTCGGGCTTCGTCGAAGACCTGTTCCGCAGCAAGGTGGCGGACAAGACCAACTGGCGCGCTGCTAAGGCGACGCCGCGGCGGTGGAATCGCGCAGTGCGCGATCAACTGTTCTTAAAGCTGCGCCCGGAGGGNATTTTCATTGTCGATGCGACCGTTTACCCTTCTGCGCCGATTGACTCCGCGGTGAGAAGTTTACGAGGCGCACCGAAGCCATGGCCTACCAGTTGCTTCGGGCGTCCGGTATGGCAAGCATTGGCCGGTTACAACCGCAATAGGAGTTATCAACCTGTTCTGGTTGTTGCCTATCGCAGTGTGTGTCACAAAGTATGGACTGGACGGCCCTGTCGGCGTGTTCTTGGCATACTTGCCATTAATATTTTTGGCCGTTCGATACAGAGCCGGCAGTCTTGAGTCCAAGTGAGCTAATGAATGCTTAGACCGGCCCATTGTCAGATCTGATTTATTTGCGAATGAAACCGATATTTTCTTGTATCGGTACTCAAACCTTTCTCCGTAGTTTTATTGGGTAACTGTAAGTGCGAAGCCGGTGTGCTGGATGTCTAGGGTTTTATTCAGACTTGCATCGTCGTCTTTACACCAGATTAATACAGCATTTCATAGTGGTGCTGGATCCTCACTGGGGGATCGAAGTTGTTACTTTGATTTGTATCGCGACACGCCTTGGCAAACACCTTAGGCATTGGGCTTATTGGCATGCGTGGCTAGATAGGCTGGAGAGCAAGGTAAATGGCTATCGGAAGGATGAAGTGCGAACGCCCCATGCACTGCATCGGGCGTTCGTATGAATAGTTTGTGAGTGTCTTCTAGAGCAATAGATGGCTCTCTATTGTGCCAATGCTTGATACAGGCTCACATTCTAGTTAACAGAACGTTGAAGGCCTTTAGACGGCTGAAATCTATTTTTAAGCTTGATCGCCGGTTTCTCGATGAATCGCCAGGAATACCATGCGAGACCAAGCGAAATTGTTGCAGTGATTATAGTCAGTAACCAAGGGTTAATGCTGTTGTTTGACAAGGAGACCAAAGACTGCTGAATAGGGAAGGCAAACAGATACGTGCCATAAGAAAGGTCTCCAAGTTTATGCATGGCGTTTTCGAAAACGGTTATGCGATAGGCAAGGTAGAATAGAAGATAAGGAAGGGCGATAAAAAGCGCCAGGCTTTTACAGTCAAATTTTGAGCCCAGTAACAATATTGCAAAGCACGTTGCTGCAATGCCACCTTTGAAGGGGACGATGTCCTTGAGCTTCCAAAGTGCAGTGCCCACAAGGAATATGAGTCCGAATCGCATCACGGGAAGACAGATCGGAATAGGAGAGACACTCGAACGTATCAGTCGCTCAGGCATCCGGTTGATCGCAGGAAGTTCACTAATCTTAATGCGGAAATAATAAAGATCGCAGGGATTACAAGGTTGAAGGTTCTGGAGCCGACAACGAAAATGACTGCCAGAGCAACGTAGCAGAATGCTTCGATAGGAAAGGTCCAAAGCGATCCATTGACACTTTGTGCGAAGGGCACGGTTGTAAATACACCCGGCAGCATAAAGTGAGTCTGATAAGGGACGGAGTTGGTCAGATAATTGTAAGTGCCCGAATGATGAAAGTACTCGCGCAACGACAAATTGGTAAAGATCGGTCCGATAATCAACGCGGTGACAAAAACAGTTACAGCCAATGCCGGAACGATGCGTAGTGCTCTCGCTTGCCAATACTCAAGCAGGCTGCGCCGCTCTAACGAGCCTGCGATCAAAAAGCCACTGATTGCGAAAAATGCGTAAACGGCGAGTGAACCCGGTTCGTATCCCAGAAACAAACCATACCAATAATCAGTTGTCCCGTCACGAAAAACTTGCGTTGCGAGGACCGTCAGCGCGGCAGCTAATCTGATCAAGTCAAAGTTGTTTTTTCGGCGCTCTACCATCATGCCAAGTGTTTTGGTCTTGTCGTTTTCAAGCGAAATCTTAATGCTGTCAATGATGCGCTGGTTGTTGAATATCAAGTTGAAGATGGGTAGGCGGAACGCCAGTAAGCTGACGATGGTCAGTGCAATTGCAGCCGACAGCGCCAAGGCAATCGACAGTCTCAGGTATTTGAGGTGACTTTGATTCAGGTTTATCTGGATTTGTGGATCTGTTGAGTCTTTGGTTACTGTAAAGTGTGCAGTGCCGTTGTTTGATTTTTTTTCAATTTGATTTAGTGGTGTTGCGTTTTCTATGTCTATCAAGCTTTTGAATCCAAGTATGCCGATGCTTATGGATTCAATTGAAAATTCCCCCGCAGCCTCTAAAGGATCCCAGCGGATACTTTCATTGTAGAAGGGTAAGGTGAATTCGAATGTGTTTGTTTCTTTGTTTATTTTGGAGATGAGTGAGTTTTTCTCAGAGTACGAGCTGTCTTTTTTGAAGAATAACTGCGATTGTTCGGCTGGGAAATTAACGGTTTTTATTTTTAGGGTGGGTGCTAATACTGAATAATGCAGTAAGGTCCACGCGAGTATAAGTGTTATAACGGATCCGGTTAGTATCCATTTTAAAGTGTTTCGGGTCCGTCGTGTGGGTGCTATCTGCATTGCTCGGGCTCTCTGTCCTTTACATTTTATATTTTTTTGTGAGTTAAATTTGAAGTTTTGTCATTGCTGAAAAAGAAAGGTGTCAGTAAACGTATGCCCTCTAATCGTTCTGTACCGCGCGGGCTCTGATCAGCCATTAATGGCTGGTGAAGGGGCGGAGGCTTGAGGACGATGTATGGGCATGCTTGAAGCACCTTGTTGTAGTATACCTATTCATTCTCGACGGCACAGCGTCGGAATTTGTCTCCTGGCGTGAAAAAACTGATGTTCAGCATCAATGCTTTATTCAAGCGCCCTCTCCAGGCGCAAGGGCGGTCCAGCCGGATTTTTCCTAGCCTCTCTACCGGTAATTTTTTTGTAACGAGGCTCTGGAGCTCCGTACAATGTCACTCGCCGATTCAACCAAGGGAGTAGGCCAGATTGGTACAGGGGGATATGAACCGAATGCGCGAATTCTTGCTGGGATTGCCGCGTCGCCAGAAGCGATTGATCCAGGTACTCACCGACGTCGTCCTCGTCTGGCTCGCGCTGTGGCTTGCGTTCATAGTGCGCCTTGGCATCGATGAAATGGTCAACCCGCTCAAAGTGCACTTGTGGCTGTTCATCTGTGCTCCTGTCGTGGCCATACCGCTGTTCATCCGGTTCGGCATGTACCGCGCGGTAATGCGTTATTTCGGCAATGATGCGTTGGTGGTGATCATCAAGGCTGTCAGTTTGTCTTCGCTGATTCTGGCATTGGTCGTTTACTGGTACAGCAATCACGAAGCTGTCGTTCCCCGCTCTATTATCTTCAACTACTGTTGGCGAGCTCATCTATCATTGTGTCTGCGACCTGTGCATGCGCCCATACTCAGGCGATTGGTTTACCGCAGCCCAGCACGTGCCCTTCACCAACCGCGACGACGGGCTGACCAAAGTGGCAGTGTACGGTGCCGGCGTGGCGGGCAATCAACTGGTTGCGGCACTGCGCATGGGCCGGGTGCTGCGTCCCGTGGCGTTCATCGATGATGATCCGGGTATCTCGGACCCGCTCGATTTCCGGGCTGCAGGTCTACAAGCCCAAACATATCCAGCAAATGATCGACGTGACCGGTGCCCAGGAAATTCTTCTGGCGCTGCCTTCATCGACACGTGCCCGTCGTCGGGAAATTCTTAACCTGCTGGAAGGTTTTCCGCTGCACGTTCGCAGCGTTCCCAACTTTACTGACCTGGCCAGTGGCCGGGTAAAAGTCGAAGACATTAAGAATCGATATATGCCGATACTGCTGGGCGGGCTCGTGCCGCTCAGCCGCGATTTGCTCGACGCTGCATCAAGGCAAACGTGATGTCACCGGCGCAGGGGGATCAATCGGTTCTGAACTGTGTCGGCAGATATTTTCGTTGCAGCCGACGACGCTTCTACTGTTTGAACACAGTGAGTTCAACCTCTACAGCATTCTGTCTGAACTTGAGCAGCGTGGCAGTCGAGATTCGACGCCCGTTCGTTTGTTGCCGATCCTGGGCTCGATACGCCATCAGGACAAACTCTTGGATGTGATGAAAACCTGGAAGGTCGACACCGTTTACCACGCAGCGGCCTATAAGCATGTACCGATGGTCGAGCACAACATCGCCGAGGGCGTGTTGAATAATGTGATCGGCACGCTCAATACGCGCAAGCGGCGTTGCAGTCGGGAGTTTCCAATTTCGTGCTTATTTCGACCGACAAGGCTGTACGTCCGACCAACGTGATGGGAAGCACTAAGCGTCTGGCGGAGCTGACGCTTCAGGCTCTGAGCCGTGAGATCGCGCCTGTCTTGTTTGGTGATAAGGCCAACGTTTCCAGAGTCAACAAAACCCGCTTCACCATGGTCCGTTTCGGCAACGTGCTAGGCTCTTCAGGCTCTGTCATCCCGCTGTTCCATAGCCAAATCAAAGCTGGCGGGCCGCTGACCGTCACCCACCCCAAAATCACCCGCTACTTCATGACCATTCCTGAAGCCGCACAGTTGGTCATCCAGGCTGGCTCAATGGGGCAGGGCGGGGACGTCTTCGTGCTGGATATGGGCGAGCCAGTGCGAATTGTCGAGCTGGCGGAAAAAATGATTCACCTCTCCGGATTAAGCATCCGATCAGAGCGCAACCCGCAGGGCGACATCTCTATCGAATTCACCGGCTTGCGCCCAGGTGAGAAGCTCTACGAGGAATTGCTGATCGGTGACAACGTTGCAGCCACGTCGCATCCGATGATCATGAGCGCTAATGAAGATCACCTTCCTTGGGATGTTTTGAAGGCTCGCTTGAACGAACTCCTCAAAGCCGTCGAAGCCGACGACTACACCCGCGTCCGCCAACTCTTGCGCGAAACCGTCAGCGGTTATACCCCCGATGGCGAGATCGTTGACTGGATCTACCAGCAGCGCCGTCTCGAACCGCTGATTGTTTCACATCCTGTAACGGACGCATTTTTGACTTGTCCCGATCATCGCCTAAGTTTGGAGAGCAGCTTCGGAAAAGCTGCTTTCTCAATTGATGATGGAGCGTCACTTATGCGTACCGGATATTTCTACTCCCTGATTTTTGCCTTGCTGACCAGCGCCTCGATTGCTGCCATTGCTGCGCCTGTGGCGTCTTCCGAAGTGAACAAGGCGCCCGTGGTCATGGACGCTTCAGCCACTTCTGAAAATCAAAAGGTCGATCTGAACGGTGCCGACGCGGCGACCCTGCAAAAGGAACTGGCAGGAGTGGGCGAGGCCAAGGCGAAAGCGATTGTTGCTTATCGTGAAACAAATGGGCCATTTGCGTCCGTGGATGAATTGCTGGAAGTGAAG
The DNA here is from genome assembly GCA_004143645.1 of Protaetia brevitarsis. NCBI lineage: Eukaryota > Metazoa > Arthropoda > Insecta > Coleoptera > Scarabaeidae > Protaetia > Protaetia brevitarsis. Next base: position 1,327,117 of record RXPK01000098.1, on the reverse strand, counting down.
GGGATCGGCAAGGCGATCCTGGATCGCAACCGCGACAAGCTGGAAGTGAACTAAGCTGATTGTTCAACGCCAAGGCCGGTCATTGACCGGCCCTTTTTGCTTCCAGGTGGAGCACAACACAGGAGGGCGACAGCCTTTCCGTCGGGAAATAGAAAATTATGGCTGTCATATTGCCTTGAGATTATGCCTATAATTATTTCAGTCGCCACTGAAGCGTTCTGCTTTTTAGCGGTCGTTCATTCCTCACGCATCCCAGGAGTATCGTCATGAATTCCCCGAAATCCCAAGGCACGGCGCTGGTCACTGGCGCTTCCTCCGGCATCGGTGCGGTGTATGCCGAGCGGTTGGCGGCACGTGGTTTCGATCTGCTGCTGGTGGCTCGTGATCAGGAGCGCTTGGAGTCCGCTGCCATCAAGCTGTGGGACGCACATGGCGTTCAGGTTGAAGTGCTCAAGGCCGACCTGACGAAAAAGGATGATGTGATCAAGCTTGAGCAGCGTTTGCGCAGCGATTCCAGCATCACGCTACTGGTCAACAATGCTGGCGTAGCATCCAACGGATTGCTGGCCAACGCCGATCCCGATGAACTGGAGAAGCTGATCCAGCTGAATGTCACGACCCTGACCCGACTGGCTTCGGCCGCCGCCGCTGCCTTCACCAGCGCCGGGCGCGCACGATCATCAACATTGCATCGGTGGTCGCCCTGTTTCCTGAGCGTTTCAATGCCACCTACATGCAAGCAGCTTATGTATTACCTTCTCCAACGCTTGACTGCGGAACCTCGAAGGCACTGGTGTCAAGGTGCAGGCGGTTCTGCCCGGAGTGACGCGCACCGAAATCTGGGAGCGTTCGGGTCTGGATGCCACCAATATTCCGGCGGAAATGGTCATGGAAGCGGGCGAGATGGTCGATGCCGCGCTATCCGGTCTGGATCAGGGCGAGCTCGTCACGATTCCTTCGCTGCCCGATGCCGGGGAATGGCAAGCCTTCGTCGCTGCCCGTCATGTGATGGCGCCCAACCTGTCCCACAGCTCGGCAGCCAGCCGTTACAAGTAAAAGTCTTTTGAGTCACGAGAGGTCAACCCGATATGGATCAGCGTCGAGTAGTTGTCACGGGTATGGGCCTGGTATCGCCCTTGGGAAGCAGCGTCGAAGTCGTCTGGCAGCGCTTGCTGGCCGGGCGTTCGGGATTGCGAAACTTGCCGGAAGCGGTGATTGCCGATCTGCCGACCCGGGTCGGCGGCGTGGTGCCGACGATGGAGGAGGACGCCGAAGCGGGTTTCGATCCTGACCGCGCCACGCCACCCAAAGAGCAGAAGAAAATGGACCGTTTCATTCTGTTCGCGATGGAGGCTGCGCGGCAGGCGCTTGAACAGGCCGGCTGGCACCCGACCGAATCCCACGCTCAGGAACGCACCGCCACGATCATCGGCTCCGGTGTCGGCGGCTTCGGCGCTATCGCCGATGCGGTACGCACCACCGACAGTCGTGGTCCGCGACGGTTGTCGCCGTTCACCATTCCCTCGTTTCTGGTCAATCTCGCCGCAGGGCATGTCTCGATCCAGCACGGTCTCAAGGGCCCGCTCGGTGCGCCGGTCACCGCGTGTGCCGCCGGCGTGCAGGCGATCGGTGATGCGGCCCGGCTGATTCGTGCGTGAGGCGACATCGCGTGTGTGCGGCGTACGAGCGCACTGCATCGATCGCGTCAGTCTTGCCGGTTTTGCGGCGGCGCGGGCTTTGTCCAGTGGCTACAACGACACGCCTGAGCGCGCCTCGCGTCCGTTCGACAGCGGACGTGACGGTTTCGTGATGGGCGAGGGCGCCGGCTTCTGCTGGTGAGATCGGTCGGCTGGGGAGCACGCACTGACGCGCGCGCGCGCACAGCACCGCGGTCGAACTGGTCGGATATGGCACCAGCGCCGACGCCTATCACCTGACCGCCGGGCCGGAAGACGGCAGCGGTGCACGGCGGGCAATGGAATTGGCGTTGGCCCAGGCCGGTATCGCGCCGGATCAGGTGCAGCATCTGAACGCACATGCGACCTCGACACCGGTGGGCGACCTCGGTGAACTGGCCGCAATCAAATCAGTATTTGGTGTGCAAAACAGGATCGCCGTGACCTCGACCAAATCCGCGACGGGGCATTTGCTGGGTGCGGCGGGAGGTCTGGAAGCGATCTTCACGCTGTTGGCGATCCGCGATCAGATCGTTCCGCCCACCCTTAATCTCGAAAATCCCGATCCGGCCAGCGAAGGCGTGGATATCGTCCACGGTCAGGCGCGGTCGATGCCGATCGAGTATGCGTTGTCCAACGGGTTCGGCTTCGGTGGAGTCAATGCCAGTGTGCTGTTCAAACGCTGGCAGGCTTAGTCTTCCGAGTGTTTGAGGTGTTCGCGGGTGACATCGAGGATCTGCTGCGCAAATTCAGGATTCGCGACACTGCGTGACAGCAGGAGCGCCCCGGCCAGCGTCGCCATGATGACGATGCTGCGCTCGGCGGCGTTCTCGCCTTCAAGGGTGCCTTCGATCTGGTCCAGGCGAGCCTTGAGTACTTCGTCGCTGGTCGGGCTCGGTTGGCCGCGCAACCCCAGCTCCGATGAAATGGTCAGCAGCGGGCAGCCTTCATGCGGCGTGGTCTGGTGCCATTCGGACAGGTAAGTGTCGATAAAGGCTTCCAGCGGTTTTTCCTGGGCGAAGATCTCCGCACACAAGCCAGCCACTTGATCTCCGGCCGCTTGCAGTGCTTTTTCAACGAGTTCGTCCTTGGACTTGAAGTGCGAGTAGAAACCGCCGTGCGTCAGGCCCAGTGCTTTCATCAACGGCTGCAGGCCGGTCGCACCGATGCCGTCCTTGCGAAACCGCTCGGACGCTTCCTTGATAATGCGCTGATGGGTCTGGGCTTTATGATCCTGCGAGTAACGCATTTAAACTCTCCGCAACAAGATCGCCATCTTAACCAATGGGAATTGGATGGTGACTGTACTTCTACTTCTAAAAAAACGGCCGGTGACTCCGACATGTTCGTAACAGCCACTCGCGGTTGGCACGGATAGTGGTTGCAGCTTGCAAAGTTGCCATCATTTGAGGAGCAGGAGAATCATGTACAAAGACTACCCGGCCGCCTATCAGGTCATCAAAGGCTCGGCGTTGCAGGTCGATACACCTTTCTACGAACGGATTCGCGACCGCAAGGACGGGCGCACGCTGATCGAGCAATTCGAGGTGCCGATCCGCACCGGCCGCGCCTGGCACGTGCCGGCGGGGCATGTGTTTCGCGTCACCACACCGGTCGGGCCCCAGGTGGGCGATTTCAATGTGTGGAACGCACACGATCCACGTGAACGGATGTGGGCGGCGCGCACCCGGCAATTGCAGGGCGCGCATGTCAGCACCCACGATCGGTTGTGGTCGAACCTGCCTTTCCTGCGACCTCTGGTGACCATCACCGATGACAGCCTGGCCGACTATGGCATCGACGAGCACGGCGGGCGCCTGCACGATTTGCTCGGCACGCGCTGCGATCCCTATGTGAACAAAATGCTCACCGGCGAGGATTTCCATCATCACTGCCATTCCAACCTGACCCGCGCCGTGTTGCCCCATGGCCTGACCGAGTTCGATGTGCATGACGTGCTGAACATCTTCCAGTGCACCGGCCTGAATCACGATGACCTGTATTTCATGAAGGCCTGTCCGGCGCAGAAGGGCGATTACCTGGAGTTCTTCGCCGAAATCGACTTGCTGTGCGCGTTGTCGACCTGTCCGGGTGGTGACTTGTCTTTGGCGATGTGGGGGCCGGACGCGCAGGATCCGCTGACCGTGTGCCGCCCGCTCGGGGTGGAAATCTATCGTCTGGACGATGCGTTGCTCGAAGGCTGGAGCCCGCCGGAACGTGCAGCGTACAAAGGCCTGCATGGCTTGCACATTGCCAAGGCCGAGTGGGAAAAGTAGCCGCCACAATAAACAAACCCCGCCGATTCAGGCGGGGTTTTCGTTCAGCGGTCCTGCGCGTCCTTGATGTCCGCTTCGGCATTGCGTTCAGCGACGCGCTTGCGTTGTTCATCGGTCAGTTCGACCTTGTTGGCGGTGTCACGCAACATCATCAGACCGCCGACGATCGAGCCGATTGCAACGACCAGAATCAACCAGGCATACCAGGGCATAACGGCTCTCCTTAAGGCAGGTCGACGGGCGAGGGTTTCGCCGTGCAACGCTGCATACCACTTTGAGCGAAGTGCATTCGCAGTGGTTCCATTCTAGGCCGGTTATGCCCGTCGCGGTTTACAGTCCGGTAAGCATGGCGTCTGCCGGGGCGTTGGCGCGCAATTGGCCGGTCAACAGGAAGTAGCCGAAACCGACTGCCATGAAGCCGAGAAAGATCAGCCCGATCAGCGCATTGAACCAGGCCATCGCCACCAGACACACCACGGCCAGCACCAATGCAATCAGCGGAATCAGCGGATAGCACGGCGCACGGAAGGTGCGCTCCAGATTCGGTTCGGATTTACGCAGTTTGAACAGGCTGAGCATGCTCATGATGTACATCACGATCGCGCCGAACACGGCCATGGTGATCATCGCGGCAGTGAGGGTCATGCCGCCGAGGTTGATCAGGCCGTCACTGTAGATCGCCGCGATACCGATCACGCCGCCGGCGATGATGGCGCGGTGCGGGGTCTGGAAACGCGACAGCTTCGCCAGCGAGGCGGGCAGGTAACCGGCGCGGGCGAGGGCAAAGAACTGCCGCGAGTAGCCAAGGATGATCCCGTGGAAACTCGCCACCAGCCCGAACAGGCCGATCCACACCAGCATGTGCAGCCAGCCGGAATTGTCGCCGACCACGGTTTTCATCGCCTGAGGCAGCGGGTCGTTGATGTTCGACAGGGTGCGCCAGTCGCCGACGCCACCGGCGAAGAACATCACGCCCATGGCCAGCAATACCAGGGTCAGAATGCCGCTGATGTAGGCCTTGGGAATCGTGCGTTTCGGGTCCTTGGCTTCTTCGGCGGCCATGGCCGCGCCTTCAATGGCGAGAAAAAACCAGATCGCAAACGGAATCGCCGCGAACATCCCGGCAATCGCCGGAGCGCCGAAGATGTCCGAACCGGCCCAGCCGTTGAGGGCGAAGTTGCTGAAGCTGAAGCCGGGGCGACCACGCCCATGAACACCAGCAACTCGGCGACGGCCAGGACGCAGACGATCAACTCGAAGGTCGCGGCCAGTTTCACGCCAAGAATGTTCAGCCCCATGAACACGATGTACGCACCGACCGCCGCGTGTTTCGGATCGAGCGCCGGAAACTGCACGTTCAGATACGCACCAATCGCCAAGGCAATCGCCGGCGGGGCGAAGACGAATTCGATCAGCGTCGCCAGTCCGGCGATCAATCCGCCTTTTTCACCGAAGGCGCGGCGACTGTAAGCAAACGGCCCGCCCGCGTGGGGGATCGCCGTGGTCAGTTCGGTGAAGCTGAAGATGAAACAGGTGTACATGGTCGCGACCATGAACGAAGTCACCAGGAAACCCAGGGTTCCCGCGACGCCCCAGCCGTAACTCCAGCCGAAGTACTCCCCGGAAATCACCAGCCCCACCGCGATGCCCCACAGGTGCAACGTGCCCAGCGTGGGTTTGAGTTGTGTGTTCATGTGTTTGCTCCCTGAACGGTTTGGAAAGCTCGGGGAAGGGCGTGTGCAGTGGGCGTGCCATTTTGTATTGGCGAGTCGTAATGGGCTGAAAGCTGTCGTATCGGGGATGTTCGCGGCGCAATGCCCACAAAATTGTGCGCCAGTTGGGTGCGATGTTGTCTGTGCTGCCGTCTTCGCGGGCAAGCCCGCTCCCACAGGTATCAGCGGTGTCTGGGCGCGCGCATTTCAAGTTGTGGGAGTGGGCTTGCCCGGGAAGCGGCCCGTCCACACGACGCAAAACTCTGCTGTAACGCCCGCGTAAACCCACTCTTTACGCTTTCTTTATGCCCCGCGCGCACCCTCGCTCTCGTTCCTTTACAGCCTCCTTTCCGACAATGCCTCCACACGCGGCAATACGCCGTAACACGGAGATCTTCCATGAGCGTTCTGGACGGGGTGTCACTGCTGCTGGCAGTGGGGCTGTTCATTTATCTGTTGGTTGCGCTGTTGCGCGCGGATCGGACTTAGGAGCGGCTATGCACAGTTATGACTATTGGCTGATCCTCGCATTCTTCGCGGTGGTCTTGCTGCCGGCGCCGTTTCTCGGGCGCTTCTACTACAAGGTGATGGAAGGTCAGCGCACCTGGCTGACGCCGATTCTCGGCCCGGTCGAACGTGGCTGTTACCGCATCGCCGGGGTCAATCCGCAGGACGAACAGAGCTGGCAGAAGTACACGCTGACGCTGCTGGCGTTCAACCTCGCCGGTTTTCTGCTGCTGTTCGCGATCCTGCTGTTCCAGGATCACCTGCCGCTGAACCCGCAAAACCTGCCGGGCCAGGAGTGGACACTCGCCTTCAACACCGCCGTCAGTTTCATGACCAACACCAACTGGCAGGCCTACAGCGGCGAAGCGTCGCTCAGCTACCTGAGCCAGATGGTCGGCCTCACCGTGCAGAACTTCGTCAGCGCCGGCACCGGCCTCGCTGTACTGGTTGCGCTGTGCCGTGGCATCGGGCCCAAGTCCACCAAAACCCTCGGCAACTTCTGGGTAGATATGACCCGCGCCACCCTCTACGGCTTGCTGCCGCTGTGCCTGCTGCTGGCGCTGTACCTGGTGTGGCAGGGCGTGCCGCAAACCTTCGCCCAATATGTGAATGCAGTGACGATGCAGGGCGTTGATCAGGTGATCCCGCTCGGCCCGGCCGCCAGCCAGATTGCGATCAAGCAACTGGGCACCAACGGCGGTGGTTTCTTCGGCGTCAACTCGGCGCACCCGTTCGAGAACCCGACCGCCTGGAGCAACCTGTTCGAGGTTGCGTCGATCATCCTGATCCCGTGGCGCTGGTGTTCACCTTCGGCCACTACGTGAAGGATCTGCGTCAGAGTCGCGCCATCATCGGTTGCATGCTCGCGCTGTTCATCATCGGCGGCGCCACTTCGCTGTGGGCCGAGTATCAACCGAACCCTGCCTTGAACAACGTCGCCGTCGAACAGACCGCGCCGCTGGAAGGCAAGGAAGCGCGCTTCGGCACCACTGCCACCGTGCTCTGGTCGGTAACCACCACCGCAGCGTCGAACGGTTCGGTCAACGGCATGCATGACAGCCTCAACCCGCTCAGCGGCATGGTCGCGCTGGTCAACATGATGGTCGGTGAAGTGATCTTCGGCGGCGTAGGCGCGGGGCTCTACGGCATGTTGCTGAACGTGCTGATCGCGGTGTTCCTCGCCGGCCTGATGATCGGCCGCACCCCGGAATACCTCGGCAAGAAGCTGCAGGCCCGTGAAGTGCAGCTGCTGGTTGTCAACCCTGCTGGTGATGCCGGTCGGCGTGCTGGTGCTGGGCGCGATTGCCGCGAGCCTGCCGGGCCCGGTGGCGGCGGTGAGCAACCCCGGCCCGCACGGTTTCAGTCAGTTGCTCTACGCCTACACCTCGGCCAGTGCCAACAACGGTTCGGCATTCGGCGGCTTCGGCGCCAACACCGCGTTCCACAACCTGATGCTCGGCCTGGGCATGTTGATCGGCCGCTTCGGTTACATCCTCCCGGTACTGGCCCTGGCCGGCAGCCTGGCGATGAAGAAAACCGCACCGATCGGCCAGAACAGCTTCCCGACCCACGGCCCGCTGTTCGTGACCCTGTTGACCGTGACCATTTTGCTGGTGGGCGGCCTGACCTTCTTGCCGACCCTGCGTGGCCCCGATTGCGAAACCTGAGCATGGGCTTCTAAGGAATCCATCATGAATATGCATGTTCCAGCTTCAAAACCAGCGGCAGCTGCCAAGTCGGCAGAAGCTCCGAAAACCGCGATCAGCGCCCTGTGGCGCCCGGCGCTGGTGCAAGCGTTCGTCAAGCTCGACCCTCGCCAGTTGCAGCGCTCGCCGGTGATGCTGGTGGTCGAACTGACGGCGATCCTGACCACCGTGCTGTGCTTCATTCCCGACAGCAGCGTGCCGACCTTCGTCGCCGCGCAAATCGCACTGTGGCTATGGTTCACCGTGCTGTTCGCCAACTTCGCCGAAGCGCTGGCCGAAGGTCGCGGCAAGGCCCGCGCCGACAGCCTAAAGGCCGGCAGCGAAGGCCTCAGCGCCCGACGCAAACTGGCCAACGGCAGCTTCCAGGTTGTGCCAGCCACTAGCCTGCGCAAGGGTGATGTGGTGCGCGTCGAAGCCGGGGAAATGATCCCGGGTGACGGCGAGGTTATCGAAGGCATCGCGGCTGTTAACGAAGCCGCGATCACCGGTGAATCGGCTCCGGTGATCCGCGAGTCCGGTGGCGACCGCTCCGCCGTCACCGGCAACACCCGGCTGGTGTCCGACTGGCTGCTGGTGAAGATCACTGCCAACCCCGGTGAATCGACCCTCGACCGCATGATTGCGCTGGTCGAAGGTGCCAAACGCCAGAAGACCCCGAACGAAGTGGCGCTGGATATCCTGCTGATCGGCCTGACCCTGATCTCCTGCTGGTGGTCGTGACCCTGCAGCCGTTCGCCCACTTCGCCAACGGCAGCCTGCCGCTGGTGTTCCTGGTGGCGTTGTTGGTCACGCTGATTCCGACCACCATTGGCGGTCTGTTGTCGGCGATCGGTATCGCCGGGATGGATCGTCTGGTGCGCCTGAATGTGATCGCCAAGTCCGGTCGTGCGGTGGAAGCGGCGGGTGACGTGCATGTGTTGCTGCTGGACAAGACCGGCACCATCACTTTCGGCAACCGTCGGTGCAGCGCGGTGTATGCCGCGCCGGGGGTGAATGCCCGTGAGCTGGCCGAAGGCGCGCTGTTCGCTTCGTTGGCCGACGAAACTGCCGAAGGCAAGTCCATCGTCGAGTACCTGCGCGGCTCCAATCCGCAGCCGGAACCGGCGCCGGAGACCCTGACTGCCGTGCCGTTCAGTGCGGAAACCCGTTTGTCCGGTGTCGACTACCAGGGCCGTGTGTTCCGCAAGGGCGCGGTGGATTCGCTGCTGGCCTTCCTCGGTCAACAACGCAAGGATCTGGCCCCGGCGCTGTCCCGGGAGATCGACAAGATCGCCCAGAGCGGCGGCACCCCGTTGCTGGTCTGCGCCGACGGCAAACTGCTTGGTGCGATCCACCTCAAAGACGTGGTCAAGCCGGGCATCCGCGAGCGTTTCGCCGAGCTGCGCAAATTGGGGATTCGCACGGTGATGGTGACTGGCGACAACCCGCTGACCGCTGCCGCGATTGCCGCTGAAGCAGGCGTCGACGATGTGCTGGCCGAGGCCACGCCGGAGAAAAAACTCGCCCGTATCCGTCACGAGCAGAACGACGGTCGTCTGGTCGCGATGTGCGGCGACGGCGCCAACGATGCTCCGGCGCTGGCCCAGTCTGACGTCGGCATGGCGATGAACGACGGCACACAAGCCGCGCGTGAGGCGGCCAACATGGTCGACCTCGACAGCGACCCGACCAAGCTGCTGGATGTGGTGCAGATCGGTAAGGAATTGCTGGTGACTCGCGGCGCGCTGACGACTTTTTCCATCGCCAACGACGTGGCCAAGTACTTCGCGATCCTGCCGGCGCTGTTTGCCGCGATCTACCCGCAATTGGGCGTGCTGAACATCATGCACTTGAGCAGTCCGCAGAGCGCGATTCTGTCGGCCATTGTGTTCAACGCCCTGATCATCGTTGTGCTGATTCCCTTGGCCCTGCGCGGTGTGCGGGTGCAGGCGGCGAGTGCGGCGGCGCTGCTGCGGCGCAATTTGCTGATCTATGGTCTGGGCGGGATTCTGGTGCCGTTCGTGGGGATCAAGGCGATCGACATGCTGTTGACGGCGTTGCATCTGGTTTGAGTGAGCGGTGTTTGCTGGATCTCTACACGGCTTGAGATCCAGCCCTCATCGGAACGCCGCCCGCCTAACCCTCTCCCGGAGGGAGAGGGGACTGACCGAGGTATTTGTAAGAGCTACATCGACCTGAGATATCGAGCCGAACTCAGGATTTGAAAAGCACAAAGATCGGCTCCCTTTCCCCCTCGCCCCCTTGGGGGAGAGGGCTGGGGTGAGGGGGAGGGATCTTCCTGACACCCCACCAAAGGTTGCCCAATGAATTCGAGGATTTTGAAATGTCCACAATGTTACGTCCGGCCCTGAGCCTGCTGGTGCTGATGACCCTGGTCACCGGCGTTGCCTATCCACTGGTGGTGACCGGCGTTGCCCAGGTTGCCTTCCCCGAGCAGGCCAACGGAAGTCTGGTGCGCGACGCCGAAGGCAAGGTGCGTGGCTCGTCGCTGATCGCTCAGGATTTTGTCGGCGATGCCTGGTTCCATCCGCGTCCATCGGCCGGTGCCTTTGCCACCGTGTCGAGCAGCGCGAGCAACCTGTCGCCAAGCAATCCGGCGTTGGCCACTCGAGTGATCGATGAAGCCAACAAGCTGCAGGTGCCCGGTCAGGGCCCGGTGCCGTTGGCGCTGCTGACTACCTCCGGCAGCGGTCTCGATCCGCACTTGCCACCGCAGGCGATTGCCTATCAACTGACGCGTGTTGCGGCCGCGCGTAATGTGCCGGTAGCGACTTTGCAGCAACTGCTCGACGCGCACATCGAACAGCCGTTGGTGGGCCCGCCGGTGGTGAATGTGCTGGCGCTGAACATGGCGCTCGAAAAGCTGTAAATCGCGATGACATCAGGAAGAGAGAGCTTCAAGCATGAGTGATTCCGGCCGCGCCGACGCGCTGTTAGCAGACTTGCCCCGCGACGGACGCGGCCGGCTCAAGGTTTTCCTCGGCGCTGCGCCGGGTGTAGGCAAGACTTACGCAATGCTGCAGGCGGCCCATACCCAGTTGCGCCAAGGGGTGAAAGTCATTGCCGGCGTGGTCGAAACCCACGGCCGTGCCGAAACCGAAGCGCTGCTTGGCGGCTTGCCGCAACTGCCGCTGGTGCGCTCGGAATACCGTGGCGTGACGCTGGAGGAAATGGACCTCGACGGTCTGCTCGCGGCCAAGCCGAAGCTTGTGCTGGTGGATGAACTCGCCCACAGCAACGCCCCCGGCAGTCGTCACGCCAAACGCTGGCAGGACATTCAAGAACTGCTCGCCGCCGGCATCGACGTGTACACCACGGTCAACGTCCAGCACCTGGAAAGTCTCAACGATCAGGTGCGCGGCATCACTGGTGTGCAGGTACGCGAAACCCTGCCGGATTGGGTGTTGCAGGAAGCCTACGAACTGCTGCTGATCGACCTGCCGCCCCGCGAACTGCTCGAGCGCCTGCGCGAGGGCAAGGTCTACGTGCCGGAACAGGCGCGGGCGGCGATCGATGCATTTTTCACCCAGACCAACCTCACCGCGCTGCGCGAACTGGCGATGCAGACCGCTGCCGCGCAGGTCGATAACGATCTCGCTCAGGGCTATCGCCAGCTCGGCCAGGCCGCGCCGGCGGTACGCGGGCGCTTGCTGGTCGGCGTCGATGGCGATGCCCAGGCTGAACGGCTGGTGCGTCACGCCAGTCGGGTGGCCCAGCGTCGGCATTTGCCGTGGAGTCTGGTGCACGTCGACAACGGCAGCGTGCGCGACGAGCAATCGCGCCTGCGCCTGCAAAGCGCCCAGCAACTGGCGGAACGCCTCGGCGGCGAAGTGGTGCTGCTGCGGGCCGGCGAGGTGGCGAAAACCCTGATCCAGCATGCGGCGGAACGGCGGGCGAGTCTGGTGCTGGTTGGTCAGTCGCGGCCGCGCCTGCGCAGGCGTCTGTTCGGTGGTGGGCTGGCGGCGCGTTTGCTGCGTCAGGCCCATGGTCTGGAAATCAATGTGCTGGACAGTGATCAGGAGCAGCATCAGCCGCGCCCGCGTGTCGCGCCGACGCTGGTGTGGTTCGACTACGCGCTGGCGCTGGTCGCGACGCTGTTGGCCAGTGCACTGGCGTGGGCGGTCTCCAGCGTGCTGCCGTTGCCGAATATCTCGCTGGTGTTTCTTGCGGCGGTGCTTCTGGTGGCGGTGCGCAGCAGTCTCGGCCCGGCGCTGGCCTGTGCGGCGTTGTCGTTTCTGACGTATGACTTTCTGTTCATTCCGCCGAATTTCTCCTTCAGCATCCAGCGCGAAGAAGACGTGCTGACCTTGCTGTTCTTCCTGCTGATGGCGGCGCTCACCGGTAACCTCGCGGCGCGTCAGCGGCGGCAATTGCAGGCGCTGCGCGATACCCAGGAAGAAACCACCGAACTGCTCGACCTGTCGCGCAAACTCACTGCCGCAACAGATCGCCAAGCCGTGGTCAGCGCCGCAGCCCAACACCTCAATGGCTGGAGCGATCTGCAACTGTGCCTGCTCAATCGCGACGGGCAGGCGGTTGGAAAGTCGAAACCGGCGGGCCGCTGCAATTCACTGAATCCGAGCGCGCCGCCGCCGACTGGGCCTGGCAACACGATCAACCGGCGGGCATGGGCACCGGCACCTTGCCGTTCGGGCGCTGGTGGTGGTGGCCGCTGTCGGTGGAAGACGGACCGCTGGCGCTGCTTGGTGTGTGTGCCAAAGAGGGCCAGACCTTGAGCGGCCAACGCCGTCGCTTGCTGACCGCGTTGAGTCAGCCGTTGGCTCAGGCATTGGCCCGGGCGCAACTGGCCGATGACCTGGAAGCCGCGCGCCTGCACGGCGAAACCGAACAACTGCGCAGCGCCTTGCTGGCCTCGGTGTCCCACGATCTGCGCACGCCGCTGACTTCGATGCGTGGCAGCATCGACAGCCTGCTGGCGCTCGGCGAAGCGATCCCGCTGGAGGATCGCCGCGAGCTGCTGGAAGGCACCCGCGATGAAGCCGAACGTCTCGACCGCTACATCCAGAACCTGCTGGACATGACCCGTCTCGGCCACGGCGCCCTGAAGCTGGCGCGGGACTGGGTGTCGCCGGCGGACATCGTCGGCAGTGCGCTCAATCGTCTGCGGGCGGTGTTGTCGTCGTTGCAAGTGAGCACCGATGTACCGGCCGAGTTGCCGCTGTTGTACGTGCATGCCGCGTTGATCGAGCAGGCACTGGTCAACGTGCTGGAAAACGCCGCACGCTTCTCGCCGTCCCACGGTCGTTTGCAACTGCGCGCCGGGGTGGATGACAGCGAAGTGTTTTTCTCGGTCAGCGATGAAGGGCCGGGGATTCCGGTCGATGAGCGAGAGAAGATTTTCGAATGTTCTACACCGCCGCCCGGGGTGATCGCGGCGGGCAGGGCACCGGCCTTGGGTTGGCGATCTGTCAGGGCATGGTCGGCGCCCATGGCGGGCGGATCAGTGTCGGCGACGGCATCGACGGGCGCGGCACTTGCATCACCCTGCACCTGCCGTTGCAGACGCAACCGGGGATGGACGGTGAAGCCTGATCCGCGCTGCGCTACTCTCTTGCCACTCTTTTGTGTTGATGTGAATTCATGAGCCAGACCGCGACCATTTTGGTCATCGATGACGAACCGCAGATCCGCAAGTTCCTGCGTATTAGCCTCGCTTCCCAGGGCTACAAAGTGCTGGAGGCCGGTACCGGCGCCGAGGGCCTGGCCCAGGCGGCGCTGAATAAACCGGACTTGCTGGTGCTCGACCTTGGCCTGCCGGACATGGACGGCCAGCAAGTGCTGCGCGAGTTTCGCGAGTGGGCCACGGCGCCGGTGTTGGTGTTGTCGGTGCGCGCCAGCGAAGGGCAGAAGGTCCAGGCGCTGGATGGCGGCGCCAATGACTACGTGACCAAGCCGTTCGGCATTCAAGAGTTTCTCGCCCGGGTGCGCGCGTTGCTGCGTCAGGCACCGGCCGGCGAAGCGCAGCAAGCCGCGTTGAATTTCGGCCCGCTGACCGTGGACCTGGCGTATCGCCGGGTGTTGCTCGACGGCGTCGAAGTCGCCCTGACCCGCAAGGAGTACGCGGTGCTGGCGCAACTGGCGCGGCATCCGGGGCGGGTGATCACCCAGCAGCAATTGCTCAAGGACATCTGGGGCCCGACCCACACCGAGGACAGCCACTACCTGCGGATCGTCGTCGGGCATCTGCGGCAGAAACTGGCGGACGATCCGACCCGGCCACGCTTTATCGTGACCGAGGCGGGTGTCGGTTATCGGTTGTTGAGCGAGAGCAGTCTTTAGTTCTGCTCGCTCTCGTAGCGATCCAGCGTATCCCGGGCAATCTCCCGGCCCAGTGCGATCAATTCGGGCGCCTTGTAGAACTCGAAGAACCGGCATACCCGCTTCGGCACGTTGATCAGGATGTCCGGCGGATACCCGGCGATCTTGTACTGCGCCAGCGAGGTCTGCATCACCTCGAAACTCTGGTTGATCAGATCAAGCAATGAAGCCGGCCCGACGTTATCGACGATGAACGATCCGGTGGCGGATTTCGGTGCGCCATCGCGCTCTGGCGCGGCGGCCGGTTGCTGGGCTTCCGGCTCCGCGCCTTCGACCCAAGGATTGATGTCCGCCGCTTCGGCACGCAGCGCTTCCTGTTCCAGCATCAGCAATTGCTCGGCCTGTTTGCGGCGGAACGGCATCTTCGAGCCCAGCGAATTGATCAGGCTGTCGAAGCGCGTGCGGAACGCGGCGGGGCGCTGGATCACCGGCAGTTTGTAATGGCGCTGGTTGGTCGAGTTGAGATTGACCGCGATGATCAGATCGCAGTGGCTCGACACCACCGGCACGATCGGCAACGGGTTGAGAATGCCGCCGTCCACCAGCATCCGATTGCCCTGCATCACCGGAGTGAACAGGCTGGGAATCGCCGCCGAGGCGCGCATGGCCTGATGCAGACAGCCTTCCTGAAACCAGATTTCCTGTTGGTTGGTGAGGTCGGCGGCCACCGCCGTATAGGGGATGCGCAGGTCTTCGATGTTGATCTCGCCGACGATCTTGCGGATCTGGCCGAAGACCTTTTCGCCGCGGATCGCACCGAGGCGGAAGCTGACGTCCACCAGGCGCAGCACGTCGAGGTAATCCAGGCTTTCGATCCAGTTGCGGTATTCGTCGAGCTTGCCGGCGGCGTAGATCCCGCCGACCACGGCCCCCATGGAACAGCCGGCAATACAACTGATGTCATAGCCCCGTCGTTCGATCTCTTCAATGACCCCGATATGGGCATAGCCCCCGGGCGCCACCGGAGCCCAGCACCAGTGCGACACGCTTTTTCATCAAACTTCCTCCCGACAAGGTTGCACAATGCACCCATCGAGGGCCGGGCTTCAATCGCCGGGGTCGCTCGGGGCGGCAATGGCGTCGTTTTTTCGATACTTCATGACCCGTCGGCGTTATCTTTTGCAGAGCGGTGCAAATGCGGGACACAAGGCACTTTTTCGCTGGCGCACCGTCTTACCTGCACGACTGTTGACCTATCTCTGAGGTGTGAGTGATGAAAGCCTGGATCTGTGTGCCGTTGATGGCTCTGGCATTGGCCGGTTGCGCCGGCAAGACCGCTTACCGCGACAGCTGCGGCAGCCAGCTCGACGCGGCGTGGCATGAACTGGATCTGGCCAAGGCCGAGGGTTTCGCCGGCACGGTCAGGTTACTCCAAGGCGTTGTCTTTGCTGACAGCCGCCAAAACCCAGCAGCAATTCGAGGGCTTCGAAGGCTGCACCAAGAAAGCCGAAAAAGCACGTTTCTACATTCGCGAGTCCCGCGCCGGGCGCTAAGCTGCTGACGTGGCGCAAGGGCAGGTCGCTTGCGCCGGCGCACACTCGTGCAAAGTCATTGAATTCAGGAGCAAGCGATGTCTGCGTTGGTTGATCGGCTGGTGGCTCATGTCCTGAGCCTCGAAGTGCGGCTGCTGGCCTGTCAGGCCCGTTTGACCGCTCGAACCGACCCTGAAGCACTGCACGATCTGCGCACCACCGTGCGGCGCTTGCGCAGTCTGTTGCGACCGTTGCGCGGCTTGCCCGGTGTCGAACAACTGGAAAGCGCGGCGGCCAGCGTCGGGCAACTGACCACGCCGTGGCGCGACCGCGAGGTGCTGGCGGCCTGGCTGATCAAACATGATCAGCCGGAAGCTGCACAGCGCCGAATGGTGCAGATGGCCGAGGCGTACCCGACGCTGGCGGCCAGCGCCGAAGTGGCGTCGCTGCTGATGATCCTCGATGCCTTTCCGCGTTTCCTGCGCGCGTCCCAGCGCCAGGGATTGCTCAAGCGCCTGGACAAGCGCATTGAAAAACGTCTGGGCAAACAATGGAAGAACCTCGACGTGGCGCTGCACGACCCGGCCCACGACCGTCATCGCCTGCGCCTGCTGATCAAGCGCGTGCGTTACGGCATCGAGGCCTACCCGGAACTGGATCGTCTGCCGGAAGCCGCATTGTCCCGTTTGAAATCCGCACAAGGCGCACTCGGTGACTGGCACGATTGCTGGCAATGGCTGGCCCGCGCCGAGCTGGAGCTGGATCTGCAACCCTGCGTCGCCACCTGGCAGGCGACCATGGCCAAGGCCGAAATCAAGGCCGACCGGGTGCTGGAAAAGCTCAGCGCGGCCTGCTTCAGGTCCTGAAACCCGCTGGCGCGCAGCACCGCTGTCTTATCTGTCAGTCTCTTTGACCGGAATGGACGCTGCGCCGCTCTGCCGTGCTGGTTAAGATCCGGTCATTCCCTTTTTCGTGTCCGAGGTTTCCATGCGCTTTTGCGATCTGATCGATGCTGTCCGTCGTCAACCGGAGGTCACGATTCCGGCGGAGTGGGGGCAAGGCCGGGCCAGTTTTGGCGGCTTGGTGGCCGCGCTGCAGTTTGAAGTGATGCGTACGAGGGTGCCTGCCGATCGGCCGGTGCGTTCGCTGGCGATCACTTTCGTCGGTCCGGTCGAGCCCGAAGTGCCGGTGAGCTTTGAAGTCGAGGTGCTGCGCGAAGGCAAAGCGGTCAGCCAGGTGCTGGGGCGCGCCGTGCAGAACGGTCAGGTGGTGACGATGGTGCAAGGCAGCTTCGGGGCTTCGCGGTCGTCGGAAGTGGCGGTTGAAGCCTATCCCGCGCCGGAGATGAAACACTGGGACGACTGCCAGGAGCTGCCGTACATCAAAGGTGTAACCCCCGAGTTCATGCGTCATCTGGCGATGCGCTGGAGTGTCGGCGGCATGCCGTTCACCGGCACTCAATCGCGGCTGATGGGCGGCTGGGTGCGTTTGCGTGGGGATGTGAAGGAAGAGCCGGTCAACGAGGCGCATCTGCTGGCGCTGGTCGATGCCTGGCCACCCGCGCTGTTGCCGTACCTGAAGAAACCGGCACCGGGCAGCACGCTGACCTGGACCATCGAATTCGTTCAGCCGTTACGGGATTTGAGTACGCTGGATTTTTGCCAATACCTGGCGGACATCGAGTATGCGGCTGACGGTTATGGTCACGTCGCCGGCAAGCTGTGGAGCGCGGAGGGTGAACTGATGTGCATTGAAGCCGGCAGACGGTGACGATCTTCGCCTGACTCAATGGCGGCGATAGCGTTC